>CP080483.1:6147500-6160000 GCA_020844145.1 Sarcoptes scabiei
CGAATCAAAACTAAATTTAGACTTTAAATTTCTTGATTGATTGATTTCAAACTTAATTATTTACCTTTGTATAGCTGTGAACCAATTTGATGAGACCAAAATAAATCGAAAAGAGAAGAAGATAGATTATGAAACAATTATTATAAGGTTTGTTATAATCTGATCGACGAAAATCATCGTCTACAAACGGATAGATGCTTCGATGCCATAGAAATGAAATCGATTCAATCAAGCAGAGAATTAAATTAATATAATCGTTTGATTTTACTTTGATCAGATAGAGAATAATCACATTGATTCTTTCACTGTATTTGGCAAACAAAATCGAAAGAATTTGAGATAATCCTAGCATATTGATTTTTATAATCCATTCCGATTCACTTGGATTACGTCGAAATCTATTCTCTAACCATTAGATTATAATTTAATCAAATGAGGAGTAAATTTAATTACTTAATAAAACAAAAAACTCCTCTAATCGTAGATTTTCTTTGAATGAAAGCTCCATGGAGAATTTTTTTTAGCGCGCTGCGTTTTTGAATTTAAAATTTTCTCTGCTAACTAGCAGCCATCTAGTAGAGAATTTTAGAAGTATTTGAAGATTAAGAGAGGTAATTGAGGGAAAACGGATTCGCAAAAAGGAATCGGAAATAATTTTCTAGGATTTCTAAGCAAAAAAAAAAAAAAATAAAATGCTAAGAGAATATGGACTCGATAGAGGTTTATTGGCTTCAAGGAATGAACTTTAAGGCAAAAAGATCGAAAGTGAGAGTGAGAGAGAAAATCCAATGTCAGAAATGCTTCGATCGAAGTGAATCTCTATTGAAATCATTCACTAAATATTACACAAATCGAGATATGAAAAAAAAATCGAGGAATGAAAGTGTGATTATCGACAAATGTCAATTTTCGTTATCGCAGAAGCTAGAGTCGATTCCAATGTTCGATGATTAGAGCCATTTGTAAAACCATGTGATGAGAGAGATTTCCGGTGAAATCAAAATAGAGAGATATATGGGGGGAGTAAATCAACGAAAATAAAAGCTAAATGTTTTCGAGTTTCACACGAGAGTTTTTTCAAGGATATCGCTCCTTGTAGGGTATTATACTCTCACTCTCTCTCTCTCTCTATCGATTAGCGATAAAATTCGATGCTTAACTTTCAACATTTTCCAATATCTTTGGAGCCGAAACATACATCAAACTTTATTCAAATTGTATAAAGTTCAGTGAGATAAGATAGAAAAGAAGAGAGAGAGAGAGAGAGAGAGAGAGAGTATTTGATCTTTGCTAGAAGTGAAAAAAAGCCCTTGTCGTTTGATTAGCATTTGGATTCCCTATGCTCGATGATTTTCGAATTTGATTTTTTTTTTTTTTTTTTGAGTTCAAATTGAATAGTATTCAGAAGAGTATTCGAAAGAGTATTAAGTTCGAACTTGTAGCCGAACAATTGAACAATCTTTGTTTTTTTTTGCACCGAAATAAAAAAAACTTTTCGATTCGATCGAATCTAGCCGAAACAATAAATTTTAGATCGAAGATCTATCGAGAATGACACCTGTTGTTGTTAGTAATCCAATTGTAACAATTCAAGATGAAAATGGTACCAAAATTATCGCAACCGAAACAGTTCGTTATGAATTTAAGAAGAGAGTTTATAATTCAATCAAGCGAAATCTATGGATAGCGCCATTTTTGTGCTGTTTCACAATACCTATCGTTTGTTTTATGCCGTAAGTTTTGTCTTTTCTGTTCCAAACTGTCGCAGATATTTTTTTTTTGTTTTTTTGTTTTCGTTTTTTTTTTTTTTTTTGAATTTCAAAGCTATATTTTAGCTGTCAAATTCGAACTAGTCCATCCGATTTGGCCATACGTCAGTGATACTGGAACACATCTACCTGTTGCTAATTATTTCTCTCAAATACTCGATATTATAGCAATTTTTGGTGAGAAAATTTCTCGATCTCGATCGAATCGAAAATTTTTATTTCAAATTTCAAATTCTAGGCACAATAATCGCTTGGGCTCGATATAAACAAATTAAATTCTATCTAAATGAAAGATTGATTCGACGAACCGTAGAGACAAAGCTCGAAATCGATGAGATAACATTGAGAGAATTGCATCGGATCAATTTTGTTTCACTATTTGTCGCAATTTTAGCATCGATCGGAACGATAATTGTCGGAAATTTTAGAGCAATCGAAAGTCTAACAATTCATTTGATCGGTGCTCTATTGCTATTCAATTCGATGACAATCTATATGTTGTTGGCGGTAAATTTTGTTTGAATCTTCAATCGATTCCAATATTGATTGATGAAACAAGAGAAATAATTCGATTAAATTATTATTATTATTATTATTTTTTTCCTTCCCAAACAAAAGACAAGATTATGTCGACGTTTATGGAATTTTGGAATGATCGAAAGCAATCCAATCAGCTTAACCATCATCGCTATTCTCAATCTAATTTTTATGATCTGCTGTTTTTTGTTCTCGATGATCGCAAGCCTCCATTATTCATCGATATTTAAATTTTATGATCACCAACATCGTCTCAATTGGTCACCGGAGATGGATGGTTATGTTTGGCATTGTTTCGGTACCGTATCGGAATGGGCAAATCTTCTAATGTCATCACCATTCTATTTCTCACTCAGTCAACGAATGCGATCATTTCGAGATTGGGATCGCGTGACATTCTAAGATTGCAATCGTTGAAAAAAAAAACAAAACAAAAAGGAAAGAATACTTTTGAAGAGATTTTGCATTTTATTTACATAAATTCAAAAATCTCTCAATGATTACAAAGGGCGATCACAAAGAGAATTGATTTTTCCAAGAACTAATAAAAAAAAAAAAAAGAAAAAAAAATTTTCTTTAATTGCCCAGATAGAATCATCATCGAATTTCTCTCAATAATCAGTGATACTAATTGAGACCACAAGACAAATGAGAGAGAGAGAGAGAGAGAGAGAAAAAAAAAGATTTTAATTACCAAATTGTCAAAAATTTGGTCATAAAATATTGGATTCGGTCCAAATTCCATTTTTGGTTACATAAATCTGATAACAGTAGGTAATAATTGAATCTTTTTTGTTTCTTCTTCTTCTTCTTCTTCTTCTGTAAAGTTTCAGAAGTCCGAATGTAATCAATCAATCAATCTAAAGAAAGTTGACAAAGTTCAATGTGATTGAATTTTGTTTTGTTAAGATTTTTTTTTTTTTTTTTTTGGTCCCATAAACCTTTGATATTTGAAGAGATTTTTTGCTATCAATAATTATTTAATCAATCGTAGCAGAAACAAAGATAGAGATCATCCATAATCCATCAAAGCCAACATTTTTCAAACTTTGCGATAGTTTATGGAATAATTTTTCTCTAGATTCAACAAAAAAAAAAAAAAAAAAAACATCTTCCATGTTTCACCTATCTCTGGCCCGGATAGAGTCATAAAATTTAAACTCTCTTAGTGAGTGAAGCTAAAACAGACCAGATCGAACCGAAACCAAACACCAATAAATGCGCTCATGCTTGGATGCAATAATTTTATGATCTGGTCGTACGTTCTAGCTATCTCTATCAATTTGGATTATTATTATTAGTATTTTTTTTTTGAATCTTCTACAAACACACCCATCCACCCGTAAGACAATAATTTGGAAAATTTATCTCCCAAAATCTGTGTTGAATTAATTCACTTTTTTTTTTTAGTGATGTTGTTTTTTTTCTCTGATCGAAAGTCCGATAGGGTTATCAATGAGTGAGTTAGGGACAGAGAGAGAGAGAGAGAGAGAGAGAGAGAGAGATCAAAAAAAGCTAATTTTTTTTTGTTTTTTTTTTTTTTGATTCTCAACTATCACTGTCATTAATTAAAACTCCATGACCATCTCTAATTAGGATAATAAAACATCATAACATTAGTTAAAGAAAGAGACGAAACAATCGGAACCAAAAAACAATTGGCTAACAATCAACAGATCAAACGCCTAGGTTTTCTTGTTAGATTATTGTTTTCTATTTGGGATTGAGAAAAATCTATGAAAATGAAATTGCTATAAAAATCCTCGTATTTCAGATTTTCAAAAATCTTATGATTCTTTCTTCAACTCATTCAACTTCATTCAAACTTCAATCATTCTAATTTTCTTGGCTAATTTTTGAACAGAACAAAAACATTTGACGAAAACAAACTCGATCGATTTGTTGTGACTTGTCAAGTCAAGAAGAGTTTAGAGTTTAGAATCTAAATCAATCAAACACACGATTCAATCTATTCAACGATGGATAATAAAGGATTTGTTATGATGGAAGAGACCTATAGTCAAGATCAATCAATAGATCAAGATACGGAATCGAACGAACACGATCATCATCGTAACGATGCAAACATCGATCAAAATGATTCACCCGAATTCTGTTCCTCATCAATATCGTCATCTTCGTTGACCAGTTTCAATGAGGATGATTTCGATTTGATCAATATCAATCGTTCCATAACACTATGTCAAGATGTCTATCCAAAAATCGATGATAATTCGCTTGTGATGAAACGTAAAACCGATTGCTTCGATTCGCTTCAAAACTATTATCGAAGAAAGAGAAAAAATTTCACCATCGAATCGACGATATTCGCTTATGTACCAATTTTAAATTGGTTACCAAAATATGATTTTCGTCGAAAACTTCTCTGGGATTTCATTGCCGGCTGTACCGTTTTGGCATTGAACATTCCACAAGGTCTCGCCTATTCACATCTAGCCGGTGTGAAACCAAACATCGGACTCTATGTTTCATTGTTTCCGGTTCTGATCTATGTTATTTTTGGTACCTCGAGACATATCTCGATCGGAACTTTTGCTGTGATCTCGATCGCCTGCAAAGATGTTCTAGAGAATTTCGAGCTTGATGAGGGAATCGATTTCGATAAACCCAAACTATTCAATGATGAAACGAATGGTGTAGCACTTCAACCAATCGATGTTCTTACCGCATTATGTTTGCTTGTCGGAATCATTCAAGTAATTATTCTTTATGCTTGCATTTGTTTGAAATCTAAACATTTTTCAATTGCTTATTTCTTTTTTTTGTCTGTAAAACAGTTCTGTCTTGGTCTTTTAAAAATGGGTTTAATGTCGATCATTTTATCAGATCATCTAACCTCGGCATTTGTTGTCTCGAGTTCGATTCACGTTTTTACCAATCAGATCTTCGGAATTCTAGGAATCGAATCATCGGATGATGAAGAATACCAACTACCTCTACCGTTAGACATCATCAATGTAAGCCGAATTGTTAATTTTATAATATATTTTTTTTTTATTTTGTTTCTATTTATTTCGAATTTTTTTTTATAATTCTCAAAGGCTTATATTAGATTTTTTCAACGTATCAAAAATATTCAATGGCCAACACTATATCTATCATCGATTTGTTTAACTCTACTACTAAGCTGTAAATATTTAATCGAGCCATTTTTGAAGCGAAAGCTTGGGCTCAAAAATCTTGCCCTACCGATCGATATCTTTTTGGTGATAATTGTTACATTGATTTCCTATCTAATGGATTTCAATGTCAAATATGGTATCAATATCATACCAGAAATTCCGACTGGGTAAGTTTTTTCAATTAAATAAATTTTCAAATAAAAAAAAAATCACAATTGAAATCAAAGATTTAATTTATTCGATTACGATTTCATTTGATTTTGATTATAGTTTCGCTGGTATGCCAAAAGTTCCTAATCTAAGCTTAATGACTCAGATGATTCCCGGTGCGATCATGATTTGTTTGATCTCGTATGCATTCACTTATTCATTGGGTAAGATGTATTCGAAACAATATGGATACAAAATCAATGCAAATCAAGAGCTCATAGCTCTCGGATTGGCCAACATATTCTCCTCATTCTTTCTATGCTATCCTTGCTGTGCCTCACTATCGCGATCCTCGGTCCAAGAACGGGTCGGTGGTCGTAGCCAATTGGTCAATCTATTCTCGTGTTGTTTCATGGTGTTCATTTTATTCTTTCTCTCCAAATATCTTCATACTCTACCGAAGGTAGGTTATTGGAGAATTCTCTCGATTCTATAAGATCGTCATAATCTATTTCCGCTTTCTTTCTAGTGTGTCTTGGCTTGTATCATAACCGTTGCAATCTATCCGATCATCTGTCGAATAACGGAATTCAAACAAGCTTGGAACTCTTCGAAACTTGATGGTATCCTTTGGATCGTCACATTTTGGATTGTTTTATTTTTCGGTGTCGGACATGGTCTTCTCTATTCCGTCGGTTTCGCTTTGTTTATTTTGCTCGTCAGACTTATTGTGTAAGCTATTTTTTGAATACAATAATGATGAGAATTATTCGCTAAAAATTATTTTGATTTTTCTTGATTCTAGACCAACATTGATTTTGAAATATCGTTTTAAAGATACCGAGATTTTTGTCGAAAGCAATCCGAATCATTTCAAAACAGATCGAGAAAATTTTATGTTCTGTTTAACAGAATCATCCGATTCGAAAATTGTTTTCGAATATCAAGGACCATTGATCTTTATCAATGCATTAATATTTCGTACAAAATTCTTCTCAATGATTGGCTGTTTTATTGTGGAACTTTATGAACGTGAACGTAGTTTTTGTTCCAAAACAAAAACCTCAAAATTTCCAATCGATACGATTAAAAAGAAATCAAAAAAACGAACAATCATTCTAGATTGTAGCAGAATGATCTATATCGATGCTAAAGGTATCGAAGCTATCCAAGAGATAGCAAAACTATTGGCAAGAAATGATGCCAAACTAGTTCTAGCTGCTTGCTCCGAATTGATCTATGAGAAGCTAGAAAGATTTCATTTTTTTAAAGAATTTGATCGAATGAATTGTTATATAACTGTCATCGATGCGATCATCGATAATCCAATTGGACATCATCATCATCATCACAATCATCTACATCATCAACATTCTAGTGTTGATGAAATTCAAATCAATGGATTAGATCAAATAAAATCTATCAAATGATTGAACGTTAGAGTTTTTGGACACTTATAGATTAAGATTAAGATCAAATTTGATTTTGTTTGTTTGTTTCGAAACAAAAAACGATTGTTTAATAGATTGTAAATTTTTTTTCCCCACTTCGCAATCAATTCAAATAAAATATTTTTAAAAATCTAGTCTAGCTCTTCTTTATTTCTTTATTTATTTATTTTTTTTTCACGGACCCTCGAATTATTATTGCTATCGATTCATCGAATAAGGAAATGAAATCGAATTGAATTCAAATTACCATAAACTATCGAATTACTTCCTATCCTGAAACCAAAAAAAAAAAAAAATAAACGCACAATCTTTATTAATTACTTCATTTCGTATCACAATAGCTAAAGGTTTAGAGAAAAGAATCTTTAGAATGAATCAAATATCGAAACTGGAAAATTGAATTTTGGAAAAGAAAAAAAAAGTCAAACAACAAACTAATTTATCTTCATTTTTGTCGTTCGATTAAATTCAAACAAATTCATTCGAGTGGTATCGAATTACTTCTTACGTTTCTCTTCGTGTTTCTCTTCCAAGTTCCTTGTTGATTTTCACTTCTCCACCTCCTCGAATCGATCGAATCGTATAAACATTATTTGATTTTGATAATCGAATTCAATTCGAATTCAATTCGAAATCGAGAGAACAGAGAACAGAGAGAAGAAGAAGAAGAAACAAATTTTTTTGGAGAGAAACAAAACAAAACAAAACAAAACAAAAAAAAAAAAAAGATTTAGAAATTCACATTGTTACTCCTTTCGTTCTCGGTTCGTTCACTGTTACTGCTTCATCGTATTGCATCGAACCCAATTATTTTGGTTTTATCTAGGGACAAATCGAAAGTGTTCCACTTTCATCAAAACGATGTGCTTTGGTTGAACATAGAGAAGAAGACAAAAAACAAAACAAACAAAATTTATTGCTGATTTTAGGATTTTTTTTTCCCTTTTTGGGTTTTAATTTTTTTTTCTGTTTTTTTTTTTGTTTTTTCAAATTGGTTCAATCCTAAACGAATCTTCGAAACGAAAATTCGATTTTTTTTTCAAAATCGGACTTTTTTTGTTGTTGTTTGTTCTTTGGCCCCAATTCTGTTTCGCTATAGCTTTGGTTGTTTTTTTTTTAAAAAAATTGAAACTTTGTCAAAAAAAAAAAACGAACAAAAACTATCAGAAAAAAAAATAAAAAAAGCTACTTTGGAAACAAAAAACACAATGGTTTTTGTTTGGTTTTCACTCTCTCGCCTCGAATCACTGAAATTTTATCCAAGTTTCGAGAGAGATTTCGAAATCTCTCTCGATTTTTTTTTCTTCTTTTTTAACAAACAAACCGAACTTTCTTTCTCTTTCTCTCTTTACTGCCATTAGGGATAGGAATTCTTTTTTTTTTTTGTCGAATGTCGAATTTTGAAGTGAAAAGTTACGTTTCACTTTGATCTAGAAAGTTTCGATTATTACTTACGGATATTTGCTTTGATTTTTTTCCGAATTTTTTTTTTTTTGCTTTAATTTGTTATAATTTTCAGGGCTACAAGATGGAAAGGAAAGAAATTTTTAACCCAATTCTTTTTTGATGTTCTCATCACAAAATTAGCTTTAGATCGAATCGAATTCTAATTCTCTCTCTCTCTCTCTCTTTTTTTTTTTGTTTTTTTTTTGGATCAAACTTCAATCTTTTGGTTTCAATTGAGAGGATTTAGAAAAAAAAAATATCCAAACACTTAAAAAAAAAATACTGGGAAGAACCTCGATTCGAACTTTCGCTTTCCAATCTAATCGAGAAACGATTGAGGCAATCCGAATTAGGACGAAAGGATTTTTGATCGATGCAAATCAATGAACGATTATTGTTGATGTTCATTATCCATCATCGTCTTCGTCTTCGTTGTCGAAGTAATCTCATCAACTCTTTTGATGCTAAAATCATTTCGTATCATTACGCGATTGAATCGATCAATGATTCGCAATACGATGATGTTAACACCTAGATCTTTGTGATTAATTAGCAAAGAATCAAGAATATTCTAATCGAATATTAATCTAATCTCTGATCTGATCTTATTGATTTGTTTTGCGCAAATTTTCGCTATTGGAATTTTTCCATATAATAAAATTTACATTTTTTTTTTTTTTGATGCCCTAGAAAAAAACAAAAATGAAATAAATCCAATACTAATCTTTCTATCATTTTGATTTCGAATCTTTGTGATTTGAAACATTGTAACAATGTAACTCTTCACACTTTTTTGATCGAGATAGAATCGATTATTTTTCAATAAAGAAAGTAAAAAAAAAAACCCTCTCTTTGATATTTAGCTTACAACAACAAATCGAATCGTTTCCGCATTCCAATAGCATTCACTTGATACTTTTCATGAGAATGTTATGATCAAAACGCACAACAAAAAAAAAGTTAATCTCAAAGCTAAATTGGAAGAATGAAATAATATCTTTGATGATGAATGAATGAAAATAATTGTCTTCAAATTGTTAAACTCTTTTTTTTTTTGCTTCAAGATTTCTATGCATCAAATCATCGATAACAATCATCATCGAACAACGATATTCTCGTTGTTCAATCAATATGATCATTGTCTTTTTATTCATTTTTGAAATTTCGAAATTCGAAAATATATTTATCATTCATAATTGAATGTTTATATGCGGAACATTTCTTCTTCTGCATTATCATCTTCATCACCGTCATCGTCATCTTCATCATTATCGTTATCGTTTCGTTCGTAACCAATAGAGTGAATTCGATTCGATTCGATGATATTGGATTTTTTTTTCCACCTGGATCAATTTTATTGATTGAATTTTTTTTTTTTTCGAATCGAAACACTTTGATTCCAGAACAATAATTGATTAATCATCTTAATTGTTGACACGCGACCATTTTAATTTTTTTTTCTCTCTCTCCTCCTTTTTCAATAAAACCAGAGCGAGAAAGAGAGAGAGAGAGAGAGAGTGAGTGAGGGGAGAGGAAGAGAAAAATTAGATGACATTCGTTTTTGTATGCTGATTAGGATGTTGGAAAGGTCAAAGTTGAAATATCAAATAAATTCAAAAATTTGTGTTCCTAGCTAAATAACTAACTAACTAACTGAATACGATTGTTTAGCGAATACATTTCGTATTTTTGTTTTTCGATGTGTCACCTGGCCATATCGAACACAAATTCTTCCATTCTATTCTATTCTATTCTATTCTATTCTATTCTATTCTATTCTATTCTATTCTATTCTATTCTATCCTATTGAAATTTTTTTTTTCAATCGGGTAATAAAATCAAACGATTCAAATAGAAAGAGAGAAACAAAACTAAGCGCATACACAAAAAAAAAGAAAAGTCACGCAAATTTTCAATGAATTAATCCATTCAAAAAAAAAAGGAATTAATATTTCCTTTATTGAGAAGAAAAAAAACAATCTCCATTCTATTGTAACCAAACAAAAAAAATACCGATGTCGACAATCGAAAATGAATGATTTTGTTTAGGTTCTTACTTTTTTTTTCTTCTTGATTGTTTTTGTTTTTAAATTTCATCATCGATAGAAAGAGAGAATCCCCATAAAGAATTAATTAACAAATAGTTTTGTTTCAATACTGAAACTGAACGATTCAATTGTTGATGTTATGTTTTCCTATATCTCGTTTTGATTGATTGATCCAAAATTTTCGATCAATGGTTCATTCGATAAATGTTTCATTTATATTTCGATTCAGATTAGTTAATCAAAAGTGTGTGTTGGTGTGTATAAGTGATTGATTGAAGATTTCGAAATTGAAACAATCGAAAATTGAATTGAACGAAATCGAATCGTTTTGAAATCATTGAAAAATTTTTTTTCCCAAAAATTCGAATCGAATCGAATCTCATCAGAATCGTTGTTACAAATATTTCGAATCAAAATCTTCTAAATTTGGTTGGAAAAAATTTTTTTTTTTTTCAAAAATCAAATTTAAACAATATTGATTCAATCGAGTTTCAATTGAGATGTTTCGATGCATCCAAACAAACAAACAAACATCCGAGTTCGATGTTTGTATAACAACAACAACAAAAAAAATGTCAGCTTTTTTTTTTTTGTTTCGCTGATATTTTGTTATCTGTTTGGTTAGGTTCGAGCTACGATATAATATTTCTCAAAAACAAATTCTATTTGATCTAATTTCTTCTTTTTTTTTTGTTACAATTTCTAAGTCAATCGTTCCATAGTTGTCTTCGATGTTTTCGATGTTTCTTTTTGCGATCCACAATAGATCGTAGTCGAAAACAAATATTGTAATTAGAATTTTATTTGACTTTACTACGATAACGATGACAAGGATGAGGATGAAACGATGAAGCGATGAGGATGAAACAATGAGATACTTTCACTTGCGAGTACTCTACTATAAGTTTGGATTGATTGGATATCCAATCTAGCAAAACAGAGATAGATAGAAGGAGAGAGAGAGAGAGAGAGAGAGAGAGAGAGAGAGAAAGAGAGAGAAACAATCCTTGTTTTCAATCCTATCGATCTCTGATTGTGTTGATGATCATATTGTGAATCTTTCTACTAATCTTCTTTTGATACCGTACAAACAAAACTAAGTTTAAACAAATCGTTCATTCATTCAATCATTCATTCCTTCACTCATTCATTCATTTCGTTTCCATATCAAAACTAAATTTGATTAGATCTATGGATCAATCAAGATGTTATAACTTTGCTAGCTAGAACTTTGAGTTAAATTTTAAGATCAAAAAACAAAAAAAAATCTCTCTAGGATCATAAAATTCAAATCAAATCAAATAGATAGAATCATTTGATCATTGATCTGATGATAAACTAACCTTTTTTTTTTTTTTTGAAGAATCGCGGTAAATCCTCTCTTCATCTTTTCCGTCTTTGGGCGATTAGAATGCTCAAATTGAATGCTCAATTGTTACATTCTCTACCTAGCCTTTATCTCTGGCCTCTCTCTCTCTCTCTCTCTCTCTCTCTCTCTCTCTCTCTCTCTTTGGCTTTAGAATAGAAAAGAATCAAATGTTTTAGGTAGAAACAAATTTTTTTTATTATTATCAAAAAGTTTTAATCTTTAAAATTCGCCCTCTTCCCCCCGCCCTCCCAAAAAAAAACAATCCGCAATAATTTGACACCATAGTATTAGTTAATGGAAAAATTTCATTAGATTTGAATTTTGTTGAGAAGGAATAATAATAATTCTAATAATAATAATAATTTCTATCATTTAAACTTTATCATTTTTTTTCATTCATTTGTGACTTTTCTGTCTTCAAATTCAATCTGTTTATTTCGAAATCTTCTCTCTCAGAACCCTTAGGACCAATTATCATCGGATGTTTGTGAATAGAGAATGAAAGAGAGAGAGAGAGAGAGAGAGGGAATCGAATTTTCTCCTCTTCTTCTTCGTTGATGAAAATCTCTCGAGGAACGCATCATAAA
>CP080483.1:6162500-6180000 GCA_020844145.1 Sarcoptes scabiei
AAAAGGAAAAAAAAATGTATTAATAAATCGATGTTTCGATCCGAAAACGAACCAATATAGTCTCATAATATTTATTATTATTATTAGTATTATTATTATTATTGATTAGATTGATTGGATTATTTGGTTTATTATCGCTATCGCAATCAATCAATTCAATGGAAGAGATTCAATTCCGTTCAGTTCCGTTATGCGGAAGCGTTTTGCAAACATTCCATAACACACAGACACACACACCAACATAGACAGACATTTATCTCGTCTTTATCTGGTCTTCTTTTTGTATATTTTCGATTTTCCAAATAAAAATCTCGTGTTTTCTCTCGCTCTCTCTTGCTCTAACTCTCTCTCTCTCTCTCTCTCTCTCTCTTGCTCTAACTCTCTCTCTCTCTCTCTCTCTCTTGGTCTCGTCATTTCAACAATGTAACAAGAGAAAACTTTTTTTTTTTTTGCTGTCTCTGGAATCTTCACTCTCTCTCACTCTAATGATAATGATGATGATGATGATTATGATTATGATAATAATCATACCAGAAATAATCGTTTCATTTCGATGTTTGTTTGTTTCGTTTCGATTGAGATTGAATCAAAAGTTCAAAGGTTAAACAAAGTTAGGTTAGGTTAGATTATTTAGCTTCATTTTTACTGTATCATCATCATCATCATCATCATCAACATCATACTAATTCCCTGCACACATTTAATCAGTTCTGAAAGAAGTTTATTTCGTTCCATAAGCTATTCTATTGATTAGAAGGGGGAGAAAATAAAGCTAGGATGGAGCGAGAGAGAGAGAGAGAGAGAAAGTTAGGAATGATTTTATTGATTTTTTTCAAACAATGACAGATGTATTTTGTCTATCTTTTTTTTTAAAGGGAAAAAGCAATAACAAAAAAAAAAAAAAAAAAAATTCATTCGTAGAACTTTCTATTTCCTGATCGAGATCCTGTATTGTTGTTGTGTATCGGATTCGATGTGAAATACGATTACGAATGAATGGAATGAATCTCAAACAACAATTAGCGATCATAAAATCTTATTAAATAAAAAAAAAAAAAAAAGGTAATAGATCAATTTTTTTTCCTCGAACCTCATCAACATCATCAAAATCATCAACATCAAATCTGTGATTGTCATCAATTTTTTAGTATTAATCTTTCTAAGTTCCATTTGATACCGAGATCGAGAGATTGGAGTATAATTTTTGTCAATTTTTTTTTCTTTTTTGGATACCAATAGAAATTCAACAAAGTTTGTCCAGAATAAACATCATAAGTTATCATTTTCATCGCTCTCTCTCTCTCTCTCTCTCTCTCTTCCGAGATAATTAAGAATATTTTTTTTTTGTGATATTTTTCCCGTGAGATTGTTGAGCTACCGATCGAGAATCGATCGATGGTTACCAATTTTGTTTCTCGATATCAAAAAAAAAAAAAAAAAAAAACATTAATCCAATCATCAAATGTCGTCTTGAACGTCAACAAAGCCTACAAAGCTATTTAGAGATGGAAAAAAACCCATCGATTAGAAGAAAAACAAAAAAAAAATATCTACAAAATTAGAGCTAACTAAAAAATTGATTAGCTGAGATCAAAACCTTTATATTGGTTTGTGCTCTGCAACAGCCAATCGAAACCTCAATGAAAATTTTCGAGTTCATTGGAATTCTTCGAGATACAATTCGATTCATCAATTGCTTCAACAAAATTGTTTTTTTTTTTTTTTTGGATCGAAAAATGGAACCTTCTCTAGCTTCTGGTATTGTTTGAGGTTTAGCAGCAACAGCAATACAAATGAAAATGTTACGCAAGCTAATCTTGCAAGTTTTTTTTTTTTTTTTTGAAATCGATCATTTCGGTGACCATCAGACCATGAAGGTGTTTAAGAGAACAGAAAAAAAAATCGATCCATTTGGATCTAATCTAGCGTGGATGGATTCTGGATCGAGATTAATCATTTCGATAATCATCACCTTTCTTTTGATCTTGTTCTGGGTCACTCACTCTCACCCACTCTCTCTCTCTGAGTTCAATTGTTACCTTTCATCGAGATCAATACGTAATGATTATTGTTGTAACATCATAAACGAAAAAAAAAAGTTCCATCAAATATCGTTGGAGAAAGAATGGGAAGGAATGGGGGAGGGAAAAGGTGGAATAATTTCACGAAACAAAATGTATCAAATTAGATTTTCGTTTTTTTTGTTGTTTTTTTTCTTAATTTTCATTCGAAGGTTTTTTTCCACTATAGAAATTATTCCAAATATCTAAATGTCATGAAATTGCTATAATAATAATAATAATAATAATAACAAAACTAATGATAATACTACTAATACTAGTGATTTGAAAATAATAGCTTCGATAAAATTACGATTCGAAACAATTCGAAACTAAAAACACATTGAATAGAATAGAATCAAAAATGAATGGAATACTTTGAATTATCAACAAAATTAATAGATGGTATTAAAGTAATGTGATTTTGATTTCTTTGAATTTAAGAAAAAAAAGGAAGAAAAGAGAATCTAGATTTCTTAACCTAATCTTAGATTCGATTGGATATCACAAAAAAAAAGAGATTAATCAGAATCTGGTTCGGAAGATTTGGTCTCACAAAAGTTTCGATGAAGAGAAGAAATCGAAAAGTTTCGAATCAATCTGTTATTGATTCTATTCTATTCTATTCTATTCTATTCTATTCTATTCTATTTTTTATTCTAATTTCTAATTTCATAATGATTAAACACTTGAGCTTTTGATCAGAGCTATCAAATCAACAGATCATCTCTCGTTCATGGTTAGACTTGAAGTTTTTGAAATTCATTCATCAAACAGAGACCTAAGGTTTTTATCAAACAAAATAGCTTCTAGCCTTATTTCTGAATGAAAACAATAATTTTTTGATTGTTTTTTTTTGATCTCTCTCTCTCTCTCTTTCTCTCTCTCTCTCTCTCTCTCTCTCTCGAATATGGGTGATTAGCATTCGAGATGAAATAAATTAGGAGAGGGGGAAACAAAAACAAAAAAAAACAAATTCTTATCGATCAAAACATCAAAAAACTCTTTTCCTCTCCTCGGGGTTTCGTTTCGTTCAAACGAAAAGTTCGAACTCTCGATTCTTTGTTAATAAAGAGTTAAAGATTGTTTTGTATCCTGTCCAAAATCATATTGTGAATTAAAGAGAAACAAAAAAAACGAGAAAAAAAACAAGTTTTTTCGATCAAAAAAAAAAAAGAAGAAAAATTCAGAAATTCATTTAGGTTTGGTTCTAGTTTCTTTCTAGAAGGAGATTATTAGAATCCTAGAAATTAGACAAGAATCGAAGAGATCGAGATGTGAGATATTAAAGACGTATGGTATATGATCTAATAGCTTCAAATCGAAATTCAAAAATCGATCGAGAGATATTAGAATGCGATGCAAATAAAAAAAAACGCGAAAGTCGGGGAAGGGGGGCTCACTACGGAATCCAATCCAATCAAAATCAGGTCAAACAAGGTGCTTGGTTTTCGATTCTGCTTTCGCTCTTATGTGAACGAGTGCTCGAAATCGAATCGAGATTGTAGGTTTTAATTATTTCGTTTTTTTTTTTTTTGAATTTTTTCCAAAGATAGAGAAAGAGAATAACTCTTTCATTTTCTCTCGATCTCTAATCACTCAGTCGCTAATCACTTAGATTCTTAATTTGTGATCGGATAATAAAATTTATTGAGAGAAGAGAGAAAAGAGAAGAGATCAGAACTGATCTGTACAGGTAAATTTCTACCTATGTGTGTGTATGTGACAGAAGAAAGGATTATCTCTCTCACATCGAAAGAGCTAGAGAGAGAGAGAGGGAGAGAAAGAATTTTTATTGTTTTAATCTTCAAAAGAGAGAGAGAGAGAGAGAGAGAGAGAGAGAGAGAGAGAGAGAAAATAGATTAAACAAGATTGAAGTCTAAAAAAATCGTGTTTTTGCACTGTGATTGCATTTTCGTTTGATGAAAATACTAAGCTATCTTGCTTTCATTTTCATTTTCATTTTCATTTTCCTTTTCATTTTTTTCCCCTTTCGCCAATAGAAAAAAACGACTAGGTGGTATGAGGTTTTCTCGATCAAAAGAAAAAGATAGATTGCTATGAAGATCATCATCAAGTTTTGATAGCTTCAAAACGAAACAAAGATTGGAGCGAGGGGGTGGGGGAAGAAAGGGAGAACGAAAGATGAGAAGAGATTGAGAAGATTGATAGCTTAAAGATATGATGTTAATGAACTTCATTCGCAATCTAGGATCATGATTCACACTGTGTGAGTGTGTGCGTGAGTGTGTGTGTGTTTCGAAACTTTTCGAATGGTGATGATTGAAATGGTTATCGAATTCTTTTTTTTTTTTTTTTTTTTTTTTTTTGATCGAAAATTAATAAATTCTATGAATTTATTAACAGATTGAGAAAAAAGAAACAATTTATTGATTTTGGACCGATTCATAATTTTTGATTGCGATTGAAATTTTAGAAATTTTGAAAAAAATTTTACTTCAAATTGAATCTGACATTATCACTCTCTCTCTAGGTCTCTCTCTCTCTCGGTCTCTCTGTGATGTTCTGATCTTTAAAGTGATTAATTTGACGCCATAATCTGGTTCGATTCGAATCATACCATTTTGGTATAGAATTCTAAATAAACTTGAAATTATTTCGTTATTCTATACGGAATAGAGAGCAATTTTTTTCTTAAAGCAAAACACTAAGATATTCTTATAATCATTCAATAAACACTTCATTGCCACCATCGTTGCTTTCGGAGCCAATAATAATAATAATGATGAAGAAGATGATGATATGGTGTGTGTGTGTGTGTGTGTTGTATTCTACTCTATTATTATGAAAAGATAATAAAAAAAGGCAAAGAAAAAAAAATAAAACGAAACAAACAACAAATCCTTTGTTTGTTTGTTTGTTTTCAACCCTTTCTTCATTTCTCGTTCAGCTCTCTCTCTCTCTCTCTCTCTCTCTCTCTCTCTCTCTCTCTCGCTTTTGAGATTACATTGAAGAATAGAATCAATAGGTCTGAACAGTGGGGAAAAAATTGTTACAAAAAACAAAAATTAATTAATTAGAACCAAAAAAAAAAAAACACACACACACACACACAACAACAACAACAAATTTATAGCATTTGAAACATATTTTTTCTAGGTGAATTATGAAGATGAACATCGAAAATGATCGAGATAATCGATTTGAGGGTGATTTAATCGACAAATTTTCTAATTAAATCCAAGATTAATAGCTAAGGTGTGTTTCGTTTGTTATTGTGTTTAATTTTTAATGCAAAAAAAAAATAAATAAATAAATAAAAAAAAAAGTTTAAAGTTCCGAAGAAAGAAAAATTAAAATTTGAAATTTAAAAAACTTTCACTTTCGAAGAGATCGATTAGAGAGATTCAGATCAAAAAAAAAAAAAAAAAAAAAAAAAGACATAAATTGCGTATAAATCTTTTCATCTAACCTCGAAACGATCATCGATCCACTATCCGAAGAATATCAAAGAAGAATACAAGAATACAAGAATCGAATCGAATCGAATTCAATAGAAATTCATCAATTATCAATGGTTTCCATCGATTGCGTCGATGGCGTCGATAATGTTCGATGTAGCTCCAAATTTTTTTTTTCCATTCATTCTTTGTCTGTTTGTTTGTTTGTTTTCTTTTTTTTTTCGAACATTCAAAAAAAGAAAAAAAAAACGAACGAATATCAAAAACGCTGAACCTGTTGAACGACTAGATGGATTCCATTGATGGCCGATGGTATATCTTTGGTATTGAATTGAGCTTCTAATCTAACCAAACACGTCACATCTAATTCTGGATTCTCTCTCTCTCTAACTCTTTCTCACTTTTGTTCTTCTCGATTCTTTTTTTTTTCTTTTTTTGGAGAGAGAGAGAGAGAGAGAGAGAGAGAGATGGATTAGACAAGGACCGGTCTTCTATCTAATGAAGAAAAAAAATAATAATATTATCAGTAAACGACTTCGTTTTATTTTTTTCATTCTCTTAAGCTAAGGAAACAAAAACGCCAAACAATTTTCTCATTTTTTTTTTTAATTTCTCTCTCTCTCTCTCTCTCTCTCTCTCTCTCTCTCTCTCTAGCTGCTATGGAGAGAGAATTTTTTTTTCTCTTCTCTATCTTTAGATTCATAATCTCTTCAAGAAAAATGAAATGGAGGAAAAATAAAAAAAAGAGTTAAGATAAGTTGGACAAATTCGTAGCGAAACTAAAGCTGAGCTAAAGTGTGTGTGAGAGAGAGAGAGAGAGAGAGAGAGAGAGAGAAACAATCGAATCGAGAGAAAAAAAAAAGAAAATTTCAATGAAGAATCAAATATTCATTCGAATTTCGGTTTATGAAGCAAGCGGAAAGAGAACATTTTCGAACCTTAGGTTCGTAGGTTAAAACTTTGAGATGAAGATTTTGATGAATATTTTTGTTTTTTTTTTTGTTTTTTTTTTTTTTTTTTTTTTTTGATATAGAAACGCACCAAACATCAATCGATGTGATGATGTGTTTGATGAGATTTATGATGGTTTGTTTCTCGAACATCAACAACAACAACAAACAACAACGAAGACCAAAAAAAAAAGCAAACGATTATTAAAGAGATCGATAAAAAATTTGATTCATCAAAAAAAAATGACGATGATGACGACATCCATATCTTCGATTTAACCCGATCGAACGAGAAAAAGAAAGAGAGAGAGAGAGAGAGATAGATAGATCAAGCCCTAGGTTCATTGACCAAATTGTCTTACTTTTTTTTTTTTTTTTGAATTTTTCACCGCTCTCTTCTTAATTCTAAGCCCTTTCGGAAAGAAGATCGATTTCTTTCGTTTCGTTTCGTTTCTCTCCCCTCTTTAGCTTAAAAAATTCTTCATCATCGAATAGGATGCTTGTGGACGAGATTAGAGATGAGGGGAGGCGATGCAATAAACTAGCTAAGAAATCATCAAAAGAGTAAAGGGTTGGAGTATAGTGAAAAAAAAAATCGAAGCCACGAAAATTTATTCCATCAGATTTCGACGAAGACGAAGAAGACGATGATGATGATGATGAAGTTAATGATCAAAATTGTCGATCAAAATCAAAATTTTACTTCTATTAGCATTGCCGATGTAGAATTTCGCAATTAACCTAACTCTTCCTTGAAGGCTCTCATCTTAAAGCATCTAAAGCAACAAGCTGGTAAATCACAAAAATGATAGCTTCTCGTACGAATTTTTATTACATTGTAATTCAATCTGGTCGGTTTTTTTTTTGTTTTTTGATTTTAATTTAGTTTTTTTGTTTTCGCTGAATTAGATTCGTTTCTTCTCTTCCCATCTCATCTTCAGTATCTTTACTTAAAGAATCTCATATTGAACAACAGAGAGAGAGAGAGAGAGAGAGAGACAATCTGAAACCTTCACATCGCCACCAAACATCAACCATCAACCTAATCTCTTTTAGGATCGCATCAAATTATTTATTCTTAATAAAAACTGGGGTTAGAGGGGAAGAAGTTTGATTAGCTATCTAATTAGCTTAATGAATAAATGAATTGCTGATTGTGAAAGAAAAAAAAACGAGATCCAATGAAGAGAGAGAGAGAGCGAGAGAGAGAGAGAGAGAGAGAGAGAGAGAGAGAGAGAGAGAGAGAGAGAAATTATGAAACTATTCATGCGAATTGCGAATGAATCAAATTGTCCGCAATCCAATTGATTCATCATAAACGATGATGATGATGTTGATGATGTAGATGAAGACGACGATCATGGTGGCTACGATCAAGGCGATAATGATTCGATGGTGGGCTTGGACATTGACAACAATTTAAAAGAATCTACGCTAGAAAACAAGCGAGAGAGAGAGAGAGAGAGAGAGAGAGGAAATGATGAAGAATGCGAAATCGAATCTGTTTCATATTGACAACACTAAAAACTTAGATTAACCAAAATTTCTAAAGAGAAGTTAGAGACCCATAGAGAGAGAGAGAGAGAGACCTAGGACAGAGGACATGGAATCTCTCTAATAAAAGTAATCCAATCTAGAGAGATAATTTGTTCAAAACTACTTTCTAGGGTTAGAAAAATATAGTGGCGTAAAAAAAAATTCGTTTACGATCTCTCTCGATTCAAAGATTCTAGAAGAATGAGAGAAAAAAAAATTTTATGGTTATGAATGAAAGAAATCTTGTGAAGATGATCTTAATCAAACGATGATGATGATCATCATCATCATCATCATCATCATCATGATTCGATGATGTAATTTGTTTCGATGTCTCAATTCATCCTGAATTGAAATCGAGAAGATCACAAAATTCTATATCCAAAACTATTAAGCATTGCTTATTGTTTTCATTCATTCATTCTTTCTCTCTCTCTCTCTCTCTCTCTCTCTCAACAATCTCATTTCATTGGATAGTTTCTCGATGAAACTATTCAATTAGAGAGAGAGAGAGAGAGAGAGATGTTTACAATTTCGATGTCGTAGTCAGTTTTTTTTCCAGCCATTTTCTTTCCTCCATCAAGCAATATGCGTTTCGCAAAGCCACGTTGTTTATTTCCCATCGAGAGAGAGAGAGAGAGAGAGAGAGAGAGAGAGAGAGAGAGAGAGAGAAGATTTTATTCAGCAAAAAAATGAAATGAAATTATTATTATTATTAATTTTTTTTTTTGAAAAATTTATTCAATTTGAAAGATTCTTAGATTTGCTCTCTCTCTCTCTCTCTCTTTTTATCCTTCGATAGTTCTCAGATTGCAAATTTCATTAAGTAATTCATCATTAATATTTGCATTCGCTCTTGGTGTCTGTCTGAGAGCAGCTCTCTCTCTCTCTCTCTCTCTCTCTCTCTCTCTCTCTCTCTCTCTCTCTCACTCTCTCTCTCTCTTTCAGACAATGAAATGAATGAAATGAATCAATTAAGACAAATGAAAAGAAGATTCTTTTGATTTACTTAACTTAGCTGACCTTAAGAGCTGTGAGAGAGAGAGAAAAAAATTACAAATTCATTCTAAATTACTCTAATTAAATAAATCTTATAGATTCTAGAGGTGATTGTGAACCAAGAAGACGGTGATAAAAAATAAAGACGGATATTCATTTCGATTGTTATAATCCTTTTTCGTTATCTTATTTGAAAAACTGGAAGGAACAATGATGAATTGAATGGAATGAAAGATTCGGAATCGTTTGAATACAGCTTGTAAAATTGTTGTAGTATTCAACGTTATGATGAAACGTAACCAATCCAAGCATAAATAGTGGCTATTTTGAATTTTGATCTATTCGATACGAAAAGTTGGAACCAGTCAATCGGAAAGAGTTTATCGATTGTAACATTGGAACTTGATTTCGTTGCAATAAACTTGAAAGATACATTTTTATTTAATTTATTTTCCTAATATTTTTTTTTTATTTTCATTTTGGATTTCTTTCCACCATTGATTCTATTCGAAGAGAAGAGAATCTTTTCGAATCAATACGAACCAAAGAGAGAGAGAGAGAGATCATTGGAATTTCAATGTAGAAGGTAATCGAAATTGAAGTATTTTTTTTTTAAATAATATTCAAAAAAATGATAGATTTGCTACTATAAAAAAAAGAAGAAAAAAATGAATTACTTCGGGTGAAATAGAAATAATAATAATAATAATAATCGTCATCATCACCGTCATCGTCATCAGCATCATCATCATTTATCGCCTCCGATCGAATAATTTTCGACAGTATCCAAAAAATCCAAAATGCTAGAAAAAAAGTCCAATTTAATAAGTAAATAAATAAATAGAAAAATCAGAGAAGAAAAAAAAAGAAATAAATTAATCTAAGCAAAAAAAAATTTAATCGCTTCTTTGATTGAATCCGATGAAATTCTTACAGATATTTGAGGTTTTCGAGCAGTCTACTGCATTACTCTCTGCATCTCTCTCTCTCTCTCTCTCTCTCTCTGGCGATTATCACTAGCTTTGATCGAAAAAATTTGAAATGGGAAAAAAAATAAGAGATTGCGAAACCTAACCTAACTTGGCTTTAACCCTTTCGATTCGTCGCGTTTTTTATTCTTTCAAACGATTCAATCAAGCGTTCGACGTGGAAGCAAAAATAGAACAAAGCTAGAGCTCTATCTGATTGATTGACGGCTTCGAGATTTGAATTCAAATCAAAAATTTTTTCTTCCTAATGAAAAAAAAATCGAAAAATTTAACCAAAAAATAAAGCCAAATCGTTTTTTTTTTTTGCAACAAATTTTCTATTTCGCAAATCTTCACTTTGGCCCACGCGAATACTTCTCCAAGAGGAGAGCTAAAATTTTGTACAAAAACTTCGCAAAAAAAAAAAATTAAAAGAGTTAAATTAGAATCTAGAAAGAGAGAGAGAGAGAGAGAGAGTGAGAGAAAGGTGGGGGAGGGAAAGGACAGAGAGAGAGAGAGATGATACCTAGAGCAAAGAATCTGGTTTAGAATTGGTTTTTTTGGGTAATGAAAACTTATTCCTTATTCATTCGTTGATGGAGATGATCAGCTATTATTATTATTCCCTTTTCATTATGAGCAAAATGATATCTCTGAATCTGATCTTCAATTTCTAAAAATTTTGATTATCTCTCTTTTTGTCTCTCCCCCTCTCTCTAGCTGTTTCTGGTTTTTTTCGCTGGTATTCTATTCCATTCATTCATTTGAATGATTAGGTAATGAAGAAGACGAAGAATAAAAAGAATGACTGACCACAATCGGTCATACAAAAATCTTTCGAATGATTAGAATAATACAATTCTCGATGCCCTAACAAAAGAAATCCATTCATTTCGTTTGTAGAATTGTTTGTTATGAATCCTTTTTTTTTTTTTTTGTTCTTGTAGACTTCTTGCTCCCCTCCGCAAGAAAATAAGAATCTGAAGTATTATTCTCAATCGAAAAGATATCGAAAAATCGAGAATCTAAAACTGACCAAATCTATTATATTTCTTGAGGCTATTTTCGATGGTTAAGATTTTTGTAATCGGAACAACAAAAAAAAGAGAAAAAAAAGAGTTAATTCTCGAAATCAAAGAGAGAGAGAGAGAGAGAGAGAGAGAAGAGATTCAGTGAAAAGAATTACAACAATGAAGAACGATTGTGGAGAAACAAATTGAAGAGTTTTGTTCTTGTTTTTTTATTTTCACTACAAATTTCACCGAAATTCTATGGCAAAAAGAAATGGTCATAAAAAAAAACACCAAATAACAAACCATCGAGACCAAAGATGTTCATTTCGATCATAATGGATTCGAATCAATGATGATGATGATGATGATGGAGATGATGGAGATGATCTTAATGATGATGATTATCCACAATCCACCACCATCACCATCCACCATCATCAATAACATCTATAACGAGAAGAAGAGAAAAGAAGACGATGATGAAATGAAAGCTTACACTATTAATTTGGTTAATGGAGAAATCTTATTCTTTCGGTTATCGAGAGATTTCTTTCTCTCTCTCTCTCTCTCTCTCTCTCTCTCTCTCTCTATATCTCTCGATTAATCTGTGATGGTCAGTTTGTTTCTTTTTTTTTTTTTTTTTTTTTGAATGATGTGGTAAATTCGAATCAATCTGATCTGTAATCATGTCTCTAATCATTAGGATCCATCAACATCATCAGTATCATCGTCACCATTATTCTAAAATCGTTTTCGATCACCTCTCTTCTTATAAAGAGAGAGAGAGAGAGAGAGAGAGAGAGAGAGAGAGAGAGAGAGAGAGAGAAAGAGAGTTAGGAAGATACAATCGCTTATTCTAATCGAGAAGGGGGGCGGAATTTAGATAGAGATCGAGGATTACCTTCGAATCGAAAGTGAACGATTGTTGAGGAATTTGAATTTGATTTTTTTTTTTAGTTTTGTTTTGAATTCAATCAAATTCAGAATTTACAAAAAAAAAAAAAAAAAAAATTCAATAATAATTATGAAGAATCTGTTGTTTTTTTTTCTCTAGAAAATCAAAAAAAAAAAAAAAAAAGAGTTCGGAAACAATATGGCTGAATTAGAAAACTGATCAACGTTTTTTTTATCCTTTCGTTTGAGAAGATCGAGAGAAATTGATTCAACGATTGATTAGCTAGTAGTCGTCTACTAAATCATTGTCTTGTTTCTCTAGCTCTCTAGCTCTCGTTCGCTAAATAATAGTCCTTTTTGTTTCTATGCAAAAAAAAAAGAAAAAAAAATTAACAAATATTCTAAGCAAAGAGAAGCGTTTCGATGTGGCGTTCATCACCACAAACCAATCATTTTTTTTTTTTTTTTGAGCTAATTATAAACCAAACGAAAACAGATATTCTAACGTTCTACGTTTCGAATCTCAAATGCCAACATCTCCATCTCCTCCATTGCTATTTATCTTCCATCTGATTTAAAGTTTAAATTCTCTCTCTCTCTCTCTCTCTCTCTCTCTCTCTCTCTCTCTCTCTCTCTTTCTCTAACTTTTGTCGTTCGAGATTCTAAATATGGATTTCAATGACAATATCTATTTAGAATTCTATTCTCTACAATGAGTTTGAAGCAATGGAGAAACAACGCAACAACAACAAGAACAGCATGAAGAATATTATCAAAAAAAAAAATATCAACAAGAAAAGAAAGAAGTGAGAGTGTGAGACAGAGAAATTGAAATAGAATTTTTCAAAAAATTACCAAAAAAAAAAAAAATACCGAATCATTGCATCGAATCGTTCCAGTGCTAAACAATTGACAATTAGCAAAGATCATGGATACGAATTACGAATACGAAACAGATCGACTAGAGAAAAATAATCCCATTGATAAGAATGGTCAATTTTGAACCACAGAGAGCGAGAGAGAGAGAGAGAGAGAGAGAGAGAGAGAGAGAGAGAGAGAGAGAGCGAGAATGAAATGTGTTTAGCTGGCTAGAAATTTGGTCGTTTCTCTTTATGCTCGTTTTTTTTCTGTTGGTGCAAGCATAAAACCAAAAAAAAAATTTCATTCGAGCATCACATCTCTATCGTAGAGACTATTAGCTAGAAAGATTTAGCTGAGATTAGCTAGAAAAAAAAAAATTCTCTCAACAGTTTCAATTTTCGATTTCGATAATGAAGATGATGGACAATGAGAATGAGAATGTAATTTCCGGCTAATAGCAATCAAATTGAATTGTTTTTTTTTTTTTTTGAAAGAGAGAGAGAGAGCCAGAATTGATTCTGAATTGATGAAATTTGATCTAAATTTACCGCACATTAGTATCCGAAAAACAGACGGACAGAGTCTTGTCCGATAAGGTACGAGATGCAACAGGTACGAGAGTGAATGTGTGGATGTTGAGTTCGTTGAGTAACCGGATGGAGTTTGAATGAAAATGCGAAGAAATCAAAAACAAAAAAAAAGGCAAATCAAAGAGTAAAGTTTTTGGATGTTTTGTTGGATGAGTACAACTGTCTATTCGTTACAACCATTACCGTTCATCCATTCATTTCATTGCAATAATGTAAAGATGAAGATTTCTTCAAATCAAAATTGTTGAACTGTATGTAAATGATGGAATTAACGGTATTAATTAGCCAAAAGTATCATAGCATTAATCTTTTCTCGAACAAAATGATTAGATTAGAATGTGTTGTTTGCATTCTCATCATCCCCATCATCCTCCATCAACCAAAAATCACATCGAGATCTTTTTGGAAACAGACCATAAAATATTGCAAAGAGAGAGAGATGGAAGATGGAAGAAGAGAGATTGGTATTTACATCGAAGCAGTGAATTTGATTCGAAAAAAGAGAGAGAGAAGAGGGCGTGGGGGAAATAAAATCAGCATCAGTAACGTTAATGATTTGATCTTGATGCACGATCTGATGAAGAATCAGGAACGAGAGGTTTGAAATGGGACCAAAAAAAAAAAAAAAGAAAAAAAAAAGAAAAAAAAATCTAACAGATGAATGCCGAAATGATTGCAAATGTAAAGAAGAGATCGCTAACCAGTTAATTCTAACAAGAGATGATAATAATAATAATAATAATAGTACTAATTCAATCAAAACAAAAATTAGAAATTATTATTATTATTATTAATATTATCTCTTTCAGACTAGTGTGGTTGTTTGAAAATTTTTCTTTCCTTCTTGTAACGACTTTTTCTTCTTCTCAACAATATCGAACATTGAAATTTTCATTTGCGATTTGTTTGAAACAAAACAAAACATCGTAGCTAGGAAGAAGAATATCGCTTTGTGGAACAAAGGAAAGAGAGAAAGAGAGAGAGAGAGCGAGCGGAAGTGACAGAGAGAGAGAGGTGTCGATGTAAGAGCATCGCTTCGATCATTCACCACCATTTCTGGTCTCATTCATCGGAAGAGAGCTAGAGAAAAGAGAAATTGTTCCAAATTCATCATTGATTATCAATCAAAATTTGAATTCTAGATTCTAGAAGAATTATGATTTAAGCTTCTTTGTCTTTGTCTCTCACCGATTTGGTTTCGAATTTGAATTTTTTTTTTGTTTTTGATCAAAAAACTTCTCTTGCATCGATTCGATTCACCACCCCTTCCGCCGCCGCTACCATCATCACCACCCCTTTCATTGATCAAAACAAACATCAAATTTAGTTTTCAATCTTCAACGCTCTACAATCGACTGACTTGTTGCATTCGATTTGCTTTGGTTTGGATTTCGTTTGAATTAGGGGAAAAAAAAGAACATTCTTTTCTCTTCCCTTCCCCCGTTTTCCACTTGTGATTCCATTCGGTTAGTTATTGTGAGACTAAGTGATTGCGTTAGATTTGCAATCTTTTTGTTTGTGTATGTTGTGTGTGTGTGTTTGTGTGTGTGCGAGTGCGAATTCGGTTCGGTTTGATTTGGTTAGGTTTGATGATGATGATGATGATGATGGTGATGGTGATGGTGATGGTTGTAGGTTTTCAAAGTTTCCAGACAGTCTAGACTTGTCTAGACTCTGTGTGGTTTTGATTTTTTGTTTTTCAAAAACCATTGTTTTTGGGTTGAAAATTTTGATCGATAGAGAATAGCCATAAACACACAGACACACACACTCTCTCTCTCTCTCTCTCTCTCTCTCTCTCTCTCTCTCTTTCTTGTTCGATAGACCATCAGACATTGTCAAGGCAAGAAAACGGTCGAGAGAGAGAGAGAGAGAGAGAGAGAGAGAGAGATCGCATTTTATTGTGTCAATAATATTGAATAAAAATTCGAGAAAAAAAAATCAAATCAAAAAAAAAAAAAAATAAAAAACAAAAATTTCTCTTTTATCAGTCGTTGTCCGTTTTGTTCGATGGCCTAGCTCGCAATTATCACTTTTGTTTTTAGTCTTCTCTCTCTCTCTCTCTCCCTTTTCATTCTGCTATTATTTGTAGTTTGGATTTTGATTCGAATTAAAAAAAAAAACTTACGTTGGCGTTCTATTTGTCTCATTTCGTTAGGTTTAGATCTATGTATGTGTGTTTGTGTTTGATCGGCAACGATCATCCTTTCTATCAACCACATCATCTTGTTGTAAGCCAGTAACGCTTAACCACGCTTAATAATCATCTCGTTCTCTCGCTCAAATAATAAAGATATAGTCGGTTGGATGTGTTGAAGTTTTTAAAAAATGATCACCATCTTGATCAATACAATTCTATCCCGAATATTCTAAGAATAACTATCGTTGATTCAAACAATCGTACAATTGCTCAATTTGATTGATTTACATCGAACTAGAATTTCTTTCTATCACAAAAAAAAAATTTAATTATACGCCCACCTGTTGAGAAGAATTTCATCATCAGCATTATTTTCAGTATCATCATTCATCGAGACTAGATGACGATCATCGAAAAGCGATGGAATTCTAGCTTCTTTCGATCTTCAGAATTAAAAAGAGTTCAAATCCGAAATGATCAAATGTTAATCAATCAATTAGAACATTATTGAAAAATTGGATTCTATTTTGTTTGTTTGTTTGTTTTTCGTTTTTTTTTTTTGTTTCGAGTTTCGTCTGCTGTATTCAAATTTTCGTCATTTTTTATTTCATTTTAGAACAATCTGAACCGAATGTTGTCCCATCAGCAGCATCAGCAACAGCATCATCAATCCATTGTTGTCTAGATATCGAAGATTAATGTCTTCCTCCCTCTCTCTCTCTCTCAGTTTCAGTAGTTCTTTAGCTTATTGCTAGAACTTCAATGCTGCAAATTAATGAGTGGGAGGGGGAAGAAGTTTGATTATTTATTCTCACAGTCGCCCCCGAATCGGTCTCGATCAAGGATCGATAGCATGCCGAGAGGATCCAGACTATACTGGTTCCTCTTGTCTGTCTTGTCTCATTGCCTTATCTTTCGTTGGCTAACTGATCACTTAATTTGATAATAATTCTATATCAAGATTTGCTCGAATGAAATTGAAATGATCTCGAACAAAACGATCACCACAATTCAACAGGTAGGTTCGATCGAATCCTTTTGTCTCGGTACAATTTGTTTGTTTTTTGTTTTTCTATTGTCGATTTCATTTGACTAATTGTATCTCATTTAAATATTGGAATTTGGAATGGTAAAAAAAACCTTTAAAAAAATAGTAAAAAACAAACAAAAAGTAGTAGAAGAAATTAACCAAATCTAACTCAAACTAAAAAAAAAAAAAAATAGAATATTTCAATCTCGTTCGAATCAATATCCGGGATGAATGAAATGGAATGCAATGCAACAAGAATACAATGATGATAGTGATGGTGATGTTGAGAATTGTAAACTTCCGAGGAGGAAAAAAAAAGATCGAGAGAAACCGTGAGAAGATCATCATCATCATTGTCGTCATCAACTTGGCTTCAAGTGATGATTATAATTTTTTATTTTTTATTTTTTCTTTTTATTTTTTATTTTATTTTATTTTATTTTTTTTTTTTTTTTTTTTTGATATTTCCAGATAGAATAGCAATTGGGATCTAATATAACTGAGAGATTACTCACACCGAATCCAATCCAAATCTCTCGAAACCGACAACAACGGCGACAACAACAGCATCGTTTGTCTTCGAAAGAAAGAGAGAGAGAGAGAGAGAGAGAGAGATGCTGGCGACGATGATCGAAACGATAATTTTCATTATCGATAAACTTTGGGTTTTGTTCCCTTGTCTTCTCTCTCTCTCGATCCCTAAAAGAAATAATCGTTACGATGATGATGATGATGTTGATGTTGGTGTTCATCTCGAAATTTATCCATATTTTTTTTTTTTTGCATTGCGACACCAAACAACCAACCAACAACACAATTATCTAATTTCATTCTCTCTCCCCCCTCTCTCTCACTCATTCGCATTCTTAAGAGTTTGATAGAGAGGGAGGAGAAGAAAAAAAAAAAAGACGCCATTTGAAAAAAAAGATGTCATTTGAATAAGGGACGGAAGTGGTGTGTGTATGAGTAATCATAATGGTATCATCGAATTCTCGATTTCAATCAATTCGATTTCGGTAGGAAGCCGATTACGAATC
>CP080483.1:6185000-6192500 GCA_020844145.1 Sarcoptes scabiei
TTTTAATTATTCTGTCTTTCTTTTTTTTCACTTTAAAAAAAGAAAAAAAAAGTAGAATTTTTCAAAAGAAGATTTTTTCGATTTTCATACATCATTTTTCATTTTTTTTTTCTGATTGAAAACGAGAAGAAGAAGTAAAAAAAACAGAATCCAATCCAATTGGGCAAAGATAAATTAGATTAAAATTTCATCTCTCTCTCTCTCTCTCTTTCTCTTTATGTTTGCTACAAACGTTCTGCTTGTCGAAATCAATGAATCTTCTCTTTGTAGATTCGAAGAGTTTCAAAGAGACTCTATCTCATTCTGATTTGTGTTTGGATATATAAATAGAATCTTTTAGCTTCTAGAATCTCTTTTCCCCCCTCTCTCTCTCTCTCTGCTAAGTTTTAGATTCGTTTCACATTCGATTCTTTAGTTTCCAAAACGTTATCCAAAACGAAGAGATGAGAAACGAAATAGACAACATTTTTCGTTACGATTGAATAATAGCACTTGAATCTATTGATAGATAGTATTGGGATAATAAATCAAATTCTTTCATTACTATTTTTGTTTGTTTTTTGTTTTCTTTTCTTCTTGGTCTCGATTTTTTTTTTTTTTTTTGAAATTTTTCCGAAAACCAAAATCAATCAATCAAATACTTTTTCATTGACTCTCTCTCTCTCTCTCTTTCTCTCGCGCTCGCGAGTTAAACAATCAATCAAATGGATTGCATTGAATTTCTCAACTCGTTCTGAACTTTCTTTCATTTGATTTTGATTTTGATTTTTTTTTTTCGTCTAGGTTTGTGAAGCTTTCCGTTGCGAAGAAGGAATCTTTGCGCTCTCAGTGAACTATTTGGATCGAATTCTATTGGCAATACCTACTCTACCTAAATCACAGCTACAATTAACAGCGGTAGTTTGTATGCTGATCGCATCGAAAATACGTCAATGTACCGTTATGGATCCGATCGATTTGAGTGTCGCCACCGATCACACCTGTTCCGTTTCGGATATTCTAGTAGGTTTTGGATTCTTTTATTCGAAAATTGTTCCAAAGATCTATTTTCGATTCTTCTTAACTCTATTGTTCATTTAAATTTCTTTATTCTGTTTTTTTTCTCTTTTCTCCCCCCACACCTCATTAGATATGGGAACCGATAATCTTGAAACGTCTCAATTGGGATGTTAGCTCAGTGATCGCAACCGATTATTTAGATAGCATTCTATTGTTTGTGGAGAAAATTCTCAAACGATTCGTTTGTGAACAAAAGCCTAAACAAGAACAAAATAGTCAAATGAAATTTGATCAATCTAATCTTGAAGATGATTTCGATGATGGTTTCGATAACGATCACCGAGTAGCAGTGATGTATCATCATCATCTTCATCATCATCATCATCATCATTATCATCATCAAAATCATAACCATCATCATCATAATCGAAATGATGAAAAAATTCTTCAAAATCATCAAACAACGATTGTTGATTGTAGCGATCGATGTTATGAATCGATTCTAAGTCATCATAATTATTGTAGAAAATTTATCGATGAAAATCTAGAAACATTGCAATCCAATGCCAATACCACAATCATTAGTCAGAAGCGTAAACTGCCAACGATACTTGATCGTTCAAGAAAACGTTCAAGATTTACTTTGACAAATTATCCTTATAATCAGAATCAGAATCAGAATCTGAATCCTCATCATCATCATCATCATCACAATCTTTCTAATCCTCTTGATCATCATCAACATCATCAAAATCAACAACATTCTTATTTTGGTGCAAAAGAAATCGAAGATTTCGATCGAAAATCTTTCAATCTAATCGAAAACAGTGAAATCATTCAAAATGATTGTTTCGGTAGCGTTTTAGAATCGAAATGTGACAATCTAGATCATTATCGAGTATCGAATTCTTTACAATCACCTTTAACCCTTTCATCATCATCATCATCATCATCACCATCTTCATCATCCACTCTTCTGACAAGATCATCCGCATCGTTACTGTCCGAATTGATCGAGATCGTTCGTCGACATTCAAATGTTTTGATTGATATCTGCTCGACCGGTAAGTTTTGCTTTAATTTTATTTCCAAAATAGCTTCCGAAAGATTATTACTAGAATGAAAAATTGGCTGAACAAATTCATTCGGAAATCAAATTGTGTGTCCGGAAAAAGATAGAGAGTCTATCTTTTTTTTTTCCTCCTACTCTAATCAATTCAAAAAACAGATACAGAGAGAGAGAGAGAGAGAGAGAGAGAGAGAGAGAGAGAGAGAGAGAGAGAGAGAGAGAGAACCGAAAAAATTTCTAAATCAAATTTATCATTTCTTCTCACCGCCCACCTTCAAATACACCCCTTATCGTTTAAGAAAAAAATTGTTTCGAAAATCTCTTTCTCCTATCCTCTTTGTCCAATAATAGATTTGTTAGGTTTATCTTCTCTCTCTCTCTCTCTTCTCTCTCTCTCTCTCTCTCTCTCTCTCTCTCTCTCTCTCTCTCTCTCTCTCTCTCTCTCTCTCTCTCTCTCTCTCTCTCTCTCTCTCTCTCTTTCTCGCTAAGTTTATTGATAAATTTGAAAGTAAAACCAGATATCCAACAATTCAAATGGTTCGTAAAAAATTATTTTCTCACTCAATTTAAACTGTCTCTCTCTCTCTCTCTCTCTCTTTCTTTCATTGGGTATCAATTTTTAGGTTTGAGTAGAGAAGATCATCTTCATTATCGAATTCTTCACTTCTCTTTCTCTCTCTCTCTCTCTTTTCACTAATAGAGATTAATGTGAAGATATATTCGGTACAAAATTAGAGATAAATATCAAATTTTTTTTTTTTTTTTTTTTTTGATTTTTGTTCTAATGCGCTACCGTTAATTCAATATGCCTCGCTTTTTGGAGAGAGAGAGTAATCGATTCGAATTCATCAAATTTGAATTCAAAACAATTTGATTCGGATGCCAAATTTCCTTGTTTTTTTTTTGTTTTGATTTTGTTGAATTTCGAAATGAAATAATTCACATCTCGTTCTTCACTTTGACATCTCAATGACCTTTTTTTTATTTTGCTTTGAGAAAAAAAAAAAAAATAAAAAAATTTGAATTTGTTGTATGAATTCAATGGAATTTTGGTTGAACTCAACACCACCACCACCACCACCATTCATACGCCAGAAAAAAAGGCCAAAGTTTGCTGGATGCTAAGCTAAGCAAAAAAAAAACAAAAAAAAAAACAAAATAGTAGTCCAAAAAGTGATCATTTTGATGCCGATCTAGATGATGTGGATATTTAATGTTCATCTCTAATGTTTCCAAAAGTGTCAAACTTAGTAGAGCAGATTGCGAAAAAGAGCAGCTACTAGGAAAGAGAGAGAGAGAGAGAGAGAGAGAGAGAGAGAGAGAAAACGAAACGATTAAATCCCGGAATTGAAAATTTAAACTAATTCCTCCAATTGATGATTTTGATGGATTTTCTCAAGATTCGAGATTTTTTATCATCATCATCATCATTATTTTTTTACTTTTATGATCAAGAAATGAGATGAAATTTAAGAATTTTTTATATCATTTTTCTTTCTTACCCGGAAAAAAAAACATCGATTTCGTTTTCGTTTGGAATTAATTTATCTTCATTTTTTGTCCTCTCTCTCTCTCTCTCTCTTAAAACATCGATGTTTTGTTATGCAATAGAAGATTAGTGAAATCAATCACTAAAGGTACCGAAATTCTTTAACAGAATGCCAACGTTTTTTTTTATCTAGGATAGTAAGAGAGAGAATCAGAATTAGATTATTATTATTATTATTATCATTTCCAGAATCAAAATTCCATCAAATTTAATTTTGTCTACGAATTAGAATTCTAAATTCTTCCATTTAAGCTACTATTGTCCTATGTTTCGATGATTTTTTTTTTGTTTGCCAACCCCACAAATCCGAAAACTAAAAAAAAAAAAAAAATTCGTCTAATAAACTTACGTTTTCACTGTTGGAGTCAACCGGCTCACCGAACAGATATTGAGTGTTCGTAAGGCGCATAAGCTAAGCAATGCAGTTGATTCGTTCAAGGAGTGCGAAAAATGTTCTAGTCTATTGCAAAGGCTCTATCCAATCTATCCGCTGGTGTAGAGAATATTCCTTCTCTCAATCGAGCACAGGATACAAATCAATCATTAAAAATCTAGAGATTTGTTTTGTTTTTTGTTTTTTTTTTTTTTTTTGCTAGTTCGAAAAAAGAGAATATCAATTAATCATTCACATCAAAAAGGAAGAAAGGGAGAGAGAGAGAAAGTTAAAAGTGAAAGTTTGTTAGGTTAAGGTAGATTCACTTACATTTAGACAATTATCTTGAAAGAAAGCTTAGCTAATTAAAAATTAAAGTTTGACAACAATCCAAAAAGATATGGATACATTAAGATACATTGAATTTTTTTTTTCTTCTTCTTTCAACTCTTTACTGAAATACGAAAATCATTGAGAAAATTAATTACAATATTTTTTTCATTTGCTATCTAAGATCTTTTAGTATTTGAAGATAATTTTCAATTGAAACAAAAACTTAGATAAAATCTAATGAAAACGAAACTAAACAGAAACTGAAAGACTGAAAGCTAAAGATCTAATCTTTTCTTCGTTTTGGTCGAAACAAAACTTAGATTGCTTTTTTTTTTTAATTGTTAATTGTTAATTTGTGCTGTGCAGCCTTAAGAATTCAACAAAGTTTTTGTTTGTTTTTTTTTCTGAATGGTTTGAATTTGTATGGAATCAAGATCGAAGATTTGACCGATTGATAATCTAAGACTAGAACCTCTAGGACCTAGATGTGAAATGATTCCCTTCTCTCTCTCTCTCTCTCTCTATCGTTGAATCTTTGAGTTGGGATTGGGGATTCAATTTGAAAGATTCGTAAACGATTCTTTTGTTTTTTTCTTTTTTTTTTTTTTGCCGATTATCATTTGTTTATTGCAATGATATATTTTCTACGATAGAGAGAAAGTATTTATTACCTAATAATCACATTCGATAATTAGAGATGATATACAATATCATACAATGTGGATAATCAAAATTCATTGAGAGATATGAATTTCGAGAATATAGAGAGAGAGAGAGGCACCACCAAAAATTATTTGTTTAACCCTTTCTCTCTCTCTCTCTCTCTCTCTCTCTCTCTCTCTCTCTCTCTCTCTCTCTCTCTCTCTCTCTCTCTCTACAGCTTTGTTACATAATTTTTCTATTAATTATCACTCGCTATTCAGTAAGCTAATAATTAGTAGGAGAAAACAAAAAAATAATCATCGAATAAATTATTCGAAAACAACTAGTTTAGGTAATCAATGTTTTTTTTTTTTGGTAAATGTAATAGAAAGAGAGAGGGGGAAAAAAATAAATCCGAACCTCACCGAAAATGATTTCGATTTTCTTCGAAATCTCTCTCTCTCTCTCTCTCTCTCTCTCTCTCTCTCTCTCTCTCTCTCTCTCTCTCTCTCTCTCTCTCTCTCTCTCTCTCTCTTTCGTTTTTCTTGATGACTTTCGATTTGACCGATTTGTAAAATAGAATCTTCAAGTATCGATAGGGTTAAGGAGAAGAGAAATAAATCACAAACGCAAAAGAAAATCTGCTTTCTCTCTCTGGATCACTAGACCGATAAATTAGAATCTGGTTGATGAATTAGATTGAAGCAGAAAGAGAGAGAGAGAGAGAGAATCGTATCGAATCAATCTCGATTTTTTGGTAGAAAAAAAAAATTCTGGTTGCCATCAGTCTATTCAAATCATTTTGTTTTGTCAAAAAAAAAAAAAAAAAAAAGATAAATAAATAAATAAAAATAGCAGAAAGTATATTTGAAGATGAAACCAATCCTTTCTGGTCAATCTATTTCTCTTTGATTTCTCTCTCTCTCTCTCTCTCTCTCTCGATTTGATTGCGATTCGATGCGGGTAGATCGCTACTTTTTTTGAATGAAATCGAAACAAAAGATAAATTAAATTTAATCATTTCAAACTCATCTCATCACATCTCTCTCTCTCTCTCTCTGTCTGTCTCTCTCTCTCTCTCTCTCTCTCTCTCTCTCTCTCTTTAACTAGTTTGCATCATTCCAAATTCATTTCGATTGTAAATTTTTGTTCTTCGTTCTGCGAGGTAAGATTCTACATTAGATTGTTTGTTTGTTTGTTTTATCAACCATGAATGAGAGAGAGAGAGAGAGAGAGAGAGATGAATGGAATTCTTTTGCCCCTATTCTATCATCTCGAATAATTTAAAAGCTATAGAAATCATCTGAGATCGTAACATACGAAACAATCTCTTCGTGAAAAATGTCTTTATATCATTTCTCTCTCTCTCTCTCTCTCTCAGTCTGTGTCAACATCCCTACTCTCTGTCCTTGTTGAAAGTCATTGTTAGTGTGATGTGTAGAATGAAATTCGAATGAAAAAGGGCAGCTCGAGACTGAAGACTCTTTTATGTTAGGCTATGAATTCTATGAATTCAATCTATTTTTTTGATCTATTTATAAATTTTCAATTTATTTCAAAAAATTTTTAAAACCAATAATTAATGAAATAAATCTCAAAATCCAATTCTCTCGACTTCATCTCTTTTTTCTTTTTTTTTTAAACTCTTTCTTGTTTTCATAAAACAGAACTTCAAAATCTAATCAAATCTTCATGTGTGGTATTTCAACTTTCTCGTAGTAATTTTTTTTTCTAATCCGAAATTCGTCAATTTACTAGTCTCGTACGAAAAACTTTGAATTATAGCTGAAATTGCTGATTTGTTTTCCAAAATTTCGCAATCGCATCGAATTCGACGTAATTTTCAAAAAAAAAACGAAAAGAAAATTTAGAATGAGAAATCAAAGAATTTTTTTTTTTTTTTTTTGAATCTCTCTGATCTCTCAATTTATCAAAGCGGATATTATCGATCGCCATCACCTATTCCTATACTCTGAATCTATCTGTTTTTTTTTCGATTCTATTCGCAATTATTCGATCACTGATTATCTATATCGATAGTTGAATGAATGAATTGAAGAAGAATAGAAAAGATTCTTAAAAAAAGTAATAGTAATAATAATAATAATAATATCTTGGGCGCTCGATCGCCATCAATCTTGTCTGTCAATCAAGATTTTTATGAATTTCTTGTTCTGATTTTGAAAAGAATATTCAAAAAAAAAAAGCTATTATCGATTCGAATCTTAGTCTAAAAGGTGCGAAAACTAATAATAGTTTCACTTTTTTAATCAGATTTCATTTCTCTCTCTCTCTCTCTCTCTCTCTCTCTCTCTCTCTCTCTCTCTCTCTCTCTCTCTCTTTTCGATTCTTTGTTACCTGAGATTTCGGTTTTGTGTTTGTTGTTTGAAATGAGAAAGAGCCGAGAAAGAAAAAAAAAATTCCTTTCGAACAAAAATGAAATTAGATTTCTCTCTCTCTCTCTCTATTTTTTTTTTTTTTTTGAATAGTATCAAAATTTTAAAAGAAGAAGAAGTTAATTTTGATCAAAATTTC
>CP080483.1:6195000-6242500 GCA_020844145.1 Sarcoptes scabiei
TTTCCTCTAAATTCTTGTATCTGTAATACTTCTCTTTCTCTCTCTCTCTCTGTGTGTGTGTTTGTCTTTGCGTATGTTTTTATTCGTGCAGGTATATCTCAGGTATGGCTTTGTTTTTGGGAGAGATTATTCATTTCGCTTTCTCTCTCTTTGCGTTTTCATTTTTTTTTCATTTCATTCCATTCTGTCCTTGAATTCTAGATTGATTTTGGATTGTATATGTCGCTGGAATATCTTTTTTTTTTTTTTCTTTTCCCTGAATTCGAAATCAGACTCCATCTCACTCTCTCTCTCTCTCTCTCTCTCTCTCTCTCTCAATCTCTTGCACTCTCTTTTTTTTTTGTACTCGAATTTTTTCTGTAATTTCCATCACTCTTGAACAAACATATTTGGACTATGTGAATCGTATCGAAATGAAACTTGGATAATCTGAATTGAAAGCACAAAACACCCACTAGTGTAACCCATCTCAAAACTTAGTATATTTTTTTTTTTTTTTTTTTTTTTTTTTGGATTCTTTTTTAGCTTTAGCATAGCTGAGTCGAGTTTAGCAAGTTTTATATGTACGCTCGTGTTACTCTATTCGGATTATGAAAGCTTCTTATCAGTCAGTTTTTATATCACTCAATTAATGTTGAGTTAGTTTAGTTAAGTTCGATTGAGCTCGATGAAGTTTTTAGTATTAAATTTGATGACATTGGATTCTCTCTCTCTCTCTCTCCTTCTATGCTTCTGTTTTGAATCGCTTTTCTCGCATTCCGGAATAACAAACAAACACCAAACTCGAAAGCTATGTATCGAAATATAATACTCGAAAGTGAACTCATAAAACTCTAGAATTTGTAGAGGGGGAAAAAAATAATCTCGTAATAATTTTTTAAACTACTTTCTAGCCTTCTCCACTCTCGAATGAAGATTTTGATGTGAGAGAAAGAAAGAAAGAAAGAAAAAAAAATAACGAAATCGATTCCTTAAAGAATTAAGATCTTTGTTCTCTCGAAGCGAAAAGATTCGCTTAGTTACGAAGTGATAGAATGAGTGATGAGAATTACTGCCGCTACAAGAGGAGATCCAAAGAAGAGAGAAAAAAAAAAAGTCTTTGAATTGGAAGAATGGTGAAAAAAAAAAATTCTAAACCTAAAATAAAAATTTGAAATGAAGTTTAAGAATCAAAAAAAAAAAAAAAAAAAAAAAAAAAGAATCCTCATTGTTCTTTTCGAATCAATCAAAATTTATTAATCCAGAATCTTCACCAAAACCTAACGAGATAGATAGAATTTTGAATCTTTGAATCAAAGATAAGAGCGAACTATTTCAGTCAGAGAGAATTTGATTAAATCATCACAATTATTGAATCCACCATAGCTTCTTATAGTCAACCAGATATGAGACGCTTTTTTGACTCCTTTTTGTTTGTAATTTTCCTACGTTCACAAAGGGAATTTTTTTTTCACTCACCCAAATTATGTTTGATAACATATGGTGGTGTTGTGATCTTAAATGATCATTCATTATTCTATTCATTATTTTGATGATTCCATTTGAATCGTTATGATGTTCTCTATTTTTTTTTGTCATCTAAGAGCATCGGATCCTAGCTAGCTCAATTATTATCAATCACATCTCTAAGACAAAGTGTATAATTTGGACACTTTTTTTTTGTTTCTTCCGAAATTTGCCTCGTAGAAGTTTTTGAAAAGATTGGAATAGCCAAAAATCATCTTTCACATTTTCTATATGTTTCACTATGTAATTTACTTTTTTTTTTTTTTTTTTGATCTCTCATTCTCTCTCGATTTGATGATGTCTTCATAATACTCAATGAATAATTTCATTTCGAAATGAAATTATTATGGTATTAAGCTTTATGTTGGATCTGAACAAAAACGAATAACCCGAAACAAGAGATTCTCTCACCGAATTCGATTAGCTAAGAGAGAGAGAGAGGGAGAGAAAGAGAATAAATTGACACATTTCAAATGCTAATTAAAGTAATTGTCGGCCATTTTTTTTTCTAATGACCACATCGAAAATGACCATTTTAAGATATTTCATAGCCACTCTCTTTCTCACTCACTCACTTAATTTCGCTCCCATTGAGAAGAAAAATTTTTAAGATTCGCCGAAAATTTATCCCACAATTTTTTTTTATTTAAATGTTTCAATTTGTGTTACTATGTCGAAGCTGCAATTTATAGTTTATTTTTTCTTCGTTGTTGCTGTTTCGAATCGAAAATTGACTATTGAAACAAGCAAATTGAGTACAAGCAAAAACGTCTAGAATCGATTCCAATCTCCTACCATTGCTATTTTTTTTTTTTTTTTTTTTTGAAATTGAAAATTTCAAAGAATACCATCCTAGTTTTTTCTTTTGGTTTGAAAAACTAAAACCAAAAAAAAAAACAAACAATCCCTTCGCTAATTAATCAATCATCGTGAATCAATTATCGAGAAACAATAGCGAAAGATGCGAGAGAGAGAGAGAGAGAGAGCAAAGACAAAGATGTTTTTTTTTCACATCGAATTCTCTCAATATTTGATTGACATCATTCATCTAACAATCAAACATTGTAACCAATCTACCTGGTTAAGATGAAACAATACGATTACATTGTATCTCTCTCTCTCTCTCTCTCTCTCTCTCTCTCTCTCTATCTGACTGTCTAATCTAATAGATTATCTGATTGTTTTGAAGCGATCGTTAGAGAGAGAGAGAGAGAGAGAGAGGTGATCGAATGTTGTTTCCCAAAAAAAAAAAAATTTGAAAAAAAAATGATGCAAACAAACGAGACCAATTATTTTTTGACTTTCATCCAATAGGATTATAGAGAGCTAAACAGAGAGAGAGAGAGAGAGAGCTATTTGGAATGAAATGTGTTAGATCGAAAAAAAAAAATATTACAAAATATAGAACAAATTGTATTGCATTGCATCCGAACGAGAAGAGAATTAATATCGAAGCTCTAATTAATAGAATACTTGAATTGATTGTAATGAATCACCTGAATATGCTGAGAAATGCACCTTCGATTGATGGAATCATCGTGCGGGAGGAGGGGGGAAAAGAGATGGAAGAAGGGAAGCTTTTCTTTTTGTTTTTCAATCATTTCTCATTCACTTTTCGATTGACCTCGATTCTTGTTGTTTGTGAATTTGTGAACCAAATCGATGTTTCGCTTTTGATTCTAATAACTCTTATCTATTTTCAATTTTCGCTAAAGGATTTCCTTGAATGTTTTTCAATCTATCCTTGTATTTATACCGAGTTAGTTTGTTTATTTATTTATTTTTTTTCCTTTCCTATTTGCCTATTATTTGTCGATTGAGAGTGTATTCTCTCGAAAATGTTTCAATCGGTATCCATCAATTGTTCTAATTTGGTGATGATTGAACAATCGGCAAGATGATGATGATCTGTTAGCGTGTGAGAAAAATGGCCATTAGGGGCCATTTGAGTGTGATGAAACATCAAGCGGAATCGATTCGCAACGAAACCGAAAGATAATGAGAGTGAGAGAGAGAGAGAGAGAGAGAGAGAGAGAGAGAGAGAGAGAGAGAGAGAGAGAGAGAGAGAGAGAGAGAGAGAGAATTCAATGAATGAATTGATATTCTCAAACCGAAGCGCTCAGAGAGCAAACAATTCGATACGAAATCAATTATTGTGAGAAAATCTAATCGAAATGGTTTCAGAGAGCGAGAGCGAAAGAGAGAGAGGGTATTTCTTCAATCAATCTCGAATGATTGATATGTTTTTTTTTTTTTTTTTGATCATTTGATCAACAGAGGCGAGTAGAAGATGTTAAATTTGGTGATGATGTTTAATGAGTGAGGTAATGAATGAGTAAGTGATTAGCTTCACAATTAAACAACAAACCAAAAACTATTCAATTCCGTGTTTCTGTTTTATTATTTCAAAAAAAAAAAAAAAATAAATAAATAAAATATTTTTTTTTGTTGAACAGGGAAAAAAAAAGAAAGAGAGATCGTTGGAGGCAGAGAGAGAGAGAGAGAGAGAGAGAGAGAGAGAGAACGAGAGAGAAAAGGAGAAAGAGGATCTATTTCATTAGAATCGAAATCGGTGTGAGAAAATTTCGAATCTAAATCTAAATTTAATCATCATCATCATCATCATCATCATCACCACCATCAATGATCATCATCACCATCACCATCAATGATCCACATTCGAACGTAATTGATATTGGATTCGTTTTTAAAGAAACCAATTGATTAAACTATGACACTATTTAACTAATTCACCTCCTTTTCCCTATCTCTCTCTCTCTCTCTTTCTCTCTTTTCCAGTATCTATAACGAAACAATTTTGTTAGCAAAAATTGATTGATTCTTTTCATTCAATTTGAGTTCAAAAAAAAAAAAAAACGGTCCTCATTTTTTTTTCTCCAAGAATCAATCACATCATCATCACTTTCTTCCGTATACTACTCTCTTTTATTGATTCTAATTTTGATCTTTAAATTTTGTACGATCGATTTTTGATACAACAACGATCAAAACGTATCAAAACGATACGAATTTCGAAGAGAGAAAAGAGAAGGTCTCTCAATATAGATGAGAGAAATAAGAAAAAAGAGGGTCAAAGATTTGTGTTTAATTCATTCACAAAAGCACCAATGATCGTATGAAGAATGAATGATGTGAATGAAATTTTTGTTGAAACAAAAAAAAATCGCCTCATAGCGCTTATCTTTCGATATATTTTTGATATAAATATTCTGTATTGAGATACTACAATCAATCAATCAATCAATCTTAGAGAATGCGAAAACGAAAGTGTAAAAGTGAAAGTGAAAGTGATCATAATACCCTCATTGAAGTGAAAAAAAAAAATTTCGATCATCTTCTCAAACCCATCGGGCTATAGAGATTTGTGTGCAAAACTTTTCGCTTTCTCCAAAAACGAATTATTTCGTCTTCGAGTGAGTCAAAAGTCTTTTCTCACTCGAAAATGAGAGAGATTATGTATCAAATTGGAATATAATCAATCTTTTTTTTTTTTTTTTTTCTTTTCTCCATTAACATTTGATATGATCATCTTCTCTTCTCTCTCTCTCTCTCTCTCTCTCTTTATATCACATAGGTGTTATCCATTTTCGTTTCGAACTTTTCCGGATTCAGTTGTGTGTGTGTGTGTGTGTGTGTGTGTGAGAGAGAGAGAGAGAGAGAGAGAGAGAGAGAGAGAGAGAGAGAGAGAGAGAGAGAGGTACTCGCTTAAATCGTAGCAAGAAATAATTTTGTTGCATTTTTTTTTTTTTTTTTTTTTTTTGAACTAACTAGGAGTCAAAGTGAAAGTTTTTTTTTATGAATCTTAATATCTGTACTAATTGATATGATTTTCTTCTAAATTTGAAATCTAAACAAATCGATTGTATTTCATTTTATGCATTCGTATGTGTGTGTGTGAACGAAGATGCTTTTGACCTTTGATAAATTCTTCTTCATCTCGATAAATATTTCGGATTTGATCTTTGTTGTTTCTATCGATCGATTGTTTGTTTCATTCGAAACGAGAGATGCAGAAAAAAAAATTATTTGGATTATATTTGTTTGTGTGTCATATGAAACTAACATTCAGATGCAACAATTGGATTGGATATTCTCCTTTTTTTTTTTTTTTTTTTAGCTTCTATCTTAGTAGCTTTATTGCTTTGTTACCAAAGAGAGGCAGTGAGACTTTGGCGCCCATCGGTTGAAAAAAAAAGCTAATGAAATGTAAAATAGAGAATGATACCCGATCGAGAGATAAAACAGGAGAGAGGCAGAGAGAGAGAGAAAGAGAGCGATTGACCTCAGCTCACCTTTTCGCCTCGGTGTTGGTGTTACCAAAGTGATCGAAACGATTGGCGTTTTTGTAAGAGTGAGATAAAATTTCCTAGTCTAAAAAAAAACAACAACGAATTTGGATACACAGATTCTAGACTCTATCAGATAAGGTTCTCTCGTTTATTTTTATTTTTTTTTTTTTTATTGACTCACAAAATCTAGTGATTTAGACCTACCAAACGTAACCAGAGAGAGAGAGAGAGAGAGGGATATTCTTGGCGATAGATATGGATAGATTATCTTCTTATCTCTCGTTTAGCCTAGCTTTTTTGCTTCGATCGAAGCCATCATTTGGAGCCAATCATCTTCATCTTCATCATCATCATTGATGGTGGTTATCGTTGATTGAATATCTTCACTAGAATTAATCAAGAAAAGCGATGTGAAAATCACTAAAGATCGGATCGGATTTGATTACTCGAACAAATAAAAAAAACAAAGGTCAAAGTTCGAGTGAGAAAAAAATCATCTCTACACTCTCATATTTCAATGTTTTTGCTATTGTTTCTCGTTTAATATTGTTGATTGTTTTTAATCTCATTCTGATTTTATGATGGCCTCTTTCTTCTCACTAATTAAGAGAACAAAAACTTAGAATAATCCAAAGATTTAGAATTTTTTTTATCCAAGGTTTAGGTTTTGACTGTGAAAAAAAAATTGCCATCAAAATTTTAGCTAAGTTTTTTTTTCTCGTTCTTCAAATTCTGTGTCAACGCCTAGATCGACTATATCTCTCTAGCTTGTAATAGGCAAAAGTATCATTTTTTTTTTTTTGGTTTCCGGTCTCTGTAATTAACTCTACTTTCGCTCAATCAAGAATTTATTTGAAGAGTGAGTGATTGAAATTTTGGTTGTAAAAAAAAAATAATTGGAAAAATAATTTTCAATGGACCTTAGAACATTTTTTTTTTAGAAATCCACCCGTTTTCGTTATTTTCGTTTGATTGATTTCCGTTCACTGGATTTCATTTTGGTCTAAGATTACGTATTGATATTGTTGTTCCTAGAATCTTGTTTTGAACAAATCTCAATAAATAAATGGTTTAAATTTCGATGATATTCTCTGTGATTTTAAGTGAAGATTCAATCTGCTTATTCAATTTCAATTCAAAGGAAGAAAAATAAAACCAAAATGTTTTGGTTAGAGAGGTCACTCTGTGATCTCTTCTCTCTTCTCTCTCTCTCTCTCTCTCTCTCTCTCTCTCTCTCCTCAACTCTGTCCTCTTAGTAGTGGACTATACATCTTTCGATTATTGTCTTTGACGACCACACGTCTGTTTTTTTTTCTTAGGATCCAAATTTTTTTGTTTTTGACATAATTTTTGCCAATTAGACTAAAGAAAATAAAAAAAAACAAATGTCTCCAAATCATTATTCGATGCTCTCGTATAATGCTTTGCTACACTCTCTAGAATCCAAAAGTCCAGATTGATATTGATGATGTTGTTGATGATAATTATTATTCAACTCTATAGTTAAAAAAAAAACGTGTTTAAAATTAAAATCCTAGAATTTTTGTCTTCTTACCGATTGAGAAAATAATCAGTTTTTAACGATAAACCTAAAGGAAAGACACAGTTCATTTATTTCTGATTTTGACCTTTTAAATAGAGATTTTCACTCGTAAACGAATGCTGACGATCGAAATGAACGCAAACGAATGAGACCCAAAAAAGGACCAGAGATAGCCAGAAAGAGAGAGAGAGAGAGAGAGAGAGAGAGAGACCATCTGTTGATTCATCCGTATCTAAACATAACAATCAAAAAAAAATGTTCGATTAGGTTGACATTGAGGTGCTTTATTGTCTTTTTTTTTTTTTGGTGATCCAGGATCATCTCCTAGGATTCTTGTGTTGAAACAAATCCCGAGACTCGTGACAGACTCTCGTTATTCGTTTCTTGTTTGATGGTTTCGTTCTTTGTTGAAATTTTATTACCATTATGCATCCATCCAAAAGCAAAAACGAAAGGCATTTTCCGGTCGTTTCTCTCTCTCTCTCTCTCTCTCGTTGCATTGAACAACAGCAAACCTAAGCCCTGCAATAGGATATTGTCATAGCGTAGTGAGCGATTGTTTTAGTTGTTTCGGAGTTCCCCTCTTCACCATCACCATCACCATCACCATCATCTTTCGAATATTTGCAATCCTAGAAATAATAGTATGCTAGGATATTGTCATAATTCGATCCATCTCAAACGATTTGTTCATTGATTATTATTATTATTACTCTTAAATATCATCATCATCATCGGTGTCGGTCGTATCGGTAGTGTTTGACATTTCGTTGGTATTTTCGATCTTGTTCCATAAGCTAGCGAACAATGGGAAGAGAGAGAGAGAGAGCCTATGGATTGCCTACTTCTTTATCGAAACCCTAGGCACGTGCCGAAGAAAAAAAAAATTTCTACCATTGTATAAATCTATAAATGCTATTCATCAGATGTTTGTATCGCTATATCAAGGTGTGCATTCATTCATTCATTCATTCATTCATTCATAGATTAATTCATTGAAATTTTTTTTTGAAATTTTTTCTCCTACTCCTGATCTCTTCAGCTTTGATAGATTGTAAGATTTATGGACCAAAAAAAAATAGTAATACGAGATACGAAGAATATTAGTGTTACGAGAGGAAGTTACGGATAAGAGTGATGCTGGTGATGCTTTACATTTTGATCCAAAAAAAAAAAAAATGAAATGAAATTTGCATTGTTCAATTGGAATCTATGCTGTTTTTGTTAAGTTATCGCATTCATTCATTCTATTCCTTCGTTCATTCATTTTTTCACTCTATAGCATCCAATCTATTTTCAAGGATGTGCTTGCAACAGATGTGTGTTCGGTGAAGCCCGAAAAAAAAATAAACATAACAAACGGCAAACAATTTATAATCATCATCCGTATTGTAGGGTTCTCTCTTTAGGAAAATCCATTCGGTAAATATCTCTCTCTCTCTCTCTTTCTTTTTGGAACAACCAATCAGCTATTGTTTGATTGTTTAACCGGGTACGAAAAGAGAAAGAGAAGCATTTAGGATTTTACGAATGATCCTAAATTCCAACAGAAATCTAAATCGATTCAATGTTGTTGGAGCTTAGAGAGCAATGGGATGTTATTGTATCTCGTATCATGGACCCTGTGATCCCAAAAAAAAACAAAACAAAGCAATACAATTCAAAGAAAGATAGAAAGAAAGAGAAAAATATGTTCGAATGAATCCATGCAGTTTAGTGAAAAGTTTCTCTCTCTCTCTCTCTCTCTCTCCACCTCAATCCTTGTTAATCTGATTGAAAAGAATGATGATGTTGAAGGATTCCTAGGATTCATTCATTGAGCCAATTCCAACATATGGCCTATCTGTTGTTGCTTCTAAATTATTTTTTTTCAAAAAAAAAAAAAAAAAAGATGATGAAATGCTGATAATCAATAGATGGTGAGATGTTAGGCACGTTTATGATAACAAATTACTTCTATTTCTATAGCCTTTAATTTTCGATTTATGAAATTAGATATTTTTCGAATAGAATTAGAAACCAAAAAAAAAAATAGAAAATTCTCATCAGTGCGTATCGTAGAATGATAATTATCAAATTCTTTTCGTTTTTTTTCTCAAAGATCAATTTATTGAGTACGATACGGCTTGCTTTAGAATAATATAATGGACTTTTCTCTTTTTCGAATGTTTCGATTCGTTTTGATTCGATCCAACTTTAGCTAGATCTAGCTGATGTTGTTGATACCTTCCTTTCTCTAGATTCCGTAAACTCTTTGTCAATCCGAAAACTCTTTTTCAATCTTTTCAATGAAACGAACGATATCAATTTTGCATTGATTTGTTTTCTTGCCCTCCCCCTCCCCATCCGAATAGATCGTTAAAAACTTCACATTCTAAATCTCATCATTTTCGTACTGTCAATAGTGACGGTGATAGTTAGCATCTCGTTTCTGTATTGTAATGTCATCGAACGTACCGAAACAAACAATCGTTCGATGATGAGTATCTCTTTTTCATTCTATTCGCTCTAACAATTAGATTGAATTGAATCTAAACAATTGTTATGGCAATTTTCTTCACACCGATTGGATAAGAAAATGACATGATGTGGTGGTGATGGTGGTCGTGGTGCTGGTGATGGTGGTGACTCGTGTCATTCGCGAGACATCTGGTCCATCTTTTTTGTTTTTTTTTTTTTTTCGTTTTTTCGTTAGATTCACTTATAGTCTAAGACCTAGTGAAGCTAACCCAACATACCATTCTCATTCTCATTCTCTCTCTCTCTCTTCTCTAGCTTGTCCGCATCAAAAATTCATAAAATTAACCGAAATCGAACCGTTTTCAAATGAAAATGCTCTCTTAGCTTGACCCGATTGGCAGAGAAAAAGATCAATTATGTTATCAGTTATCTCTTACTGTATCATCTTCGAATTCTGCGCTAGTTATCTCTGTTTTTCTCTGTTTCTGTGTCGATTATGTGTAGCCGTTTATCCGTATGAATCGGTAACCTCGAACGACCCTCGAATTCATTTCCTTGAACATCGAACGGGTTATTCACCTGAATTCTTTCTCTTAGCAATGAGACAATATCAAAGGTGTAGGTGATTGGCATCTCAATGATCTGTTTGATGAACTTTCTCATCACTCTCTTCATCAAATCGTACAATGCCTTATAACATTTAACCCATTCGATTTGGTTGTTAGTGTTAGGTTAGGTTAGGCGATAATGGCCAAAGAGATAGAGAGAGAGAGAGAGAGAGAGAGAGCGAATACACTAGAATACGTTTTTGACCTACGTTCTTGTCTAATCTTATTCAATTCAAAATTCGTTTATATTTTTTTGTTTCGTTTCGTTTCGTTTATTTTTGTTTTGTGAAAATAATTAAAAAGAAAATTGTCTAGATTGTCGATTTGTTTTGTTCGCTCGCTCTCATAGCAACAAACTCATATAGCTGTAATGAAAATGAAAAGATTCCATATTTGTGGATGTTTTTTTTTTTTTTTTTTTTTTTGCCATTCTAATTTCGATTCTCTATCGATCCATAATTGAATCATACCTTTCGAACTTTTTCTGGTGATAATAAAAAACAAACAATCTAAAGCTATCTGTAGAAAAAGTAACAAAAAATTAAAATAAAATAAAAACTAGCATATTGCACCATTGATTGAATCTTTCTCTCTCTCTCTCTCTCTCTCTCTCTAGGATAGGTATACCTGGCTCTTGATTTTGATTGGAAATTTATGATTCAAATTGCAAATATCAGCTCCTCTTTCCCTTTTGATATTATTATTCATTTAGATCCTTTTTTTTTTTTTTTTGGTTTACAAAATCACTGATGGTCTCTCGGCTTAGCTTTCTCTCGGTAGCCTCTGTTCTTTGATTTGTTCTTTGTCTGCTAGCACGAGGACCAAATCATTGAAAATAAGTGGGTGAGAATGATTCAATGAAACAGAGAGAGAGAGAGAGAGAGAGAGAGAGAGAGAGAGAGAGAGAGAGAGTCTAGGGTTCAATCGCGACCGAAACGATCGGACACGCGAACTTTTGACTTAATTTGTGAATAAATTCCTATTAATTTGCTATAGTTCCAAAAAAAAAAAATAAAAACGATTCAATTGAATTGAAATCAATTTGACCATGCTTGACCTCGTGCTCTTTTTGATTTGCACTCGCAACGTTATCGGAGATTAGAAAAGGGTTAAATTCTCATTTGTTCGAAAGAACAGTTAAACGATTATTTTTTCAAAACACATTCATAATCCAACCGATTTTGGTGTGGATAATATTCTAAAATCGGTACTTTAACCTCACAGCTCTTAATCTAACCCTAGGGTCTAGTCTTTAATCGTTACGAGATGGAAGAACAGAAGAAAAATCCACATTTTAGATGCTTGGATGAGGAAAATCGATATTAAAATCCTCAAATCAATCATTAGAAATCAAAAGTTTTATTTTTCGTAAGGTTTTTATTTTTTTCTTTGATCTGGCATAAATTTTAAACAACCAGTTGCTTCTATCTCGAAACTGTCCTCTCTCTCTCTCTCTCTCCGTTCGTCTACAATTAGCATTCAATCTCTTAGGTAAAAAGAAATCAAAGTACAATTGAGTGTGTGTGTCTCTCTCTCTCTCTCTCTCTCTAGATATCTTTACCTATCTTTTTGAACTAGACAGAGTTCATCTGCTTCCAACCGAGATTTATTTTTGAACTTTGAGAGAGAAAAATTATTCAGAATAAATTAAGGCAATGAAATATCCGTTTTGTTACTCAATCTCGAATCTCGGAGTGAGAATAAAACAACGGTCCTTTTTTTTTAGCATTGTGTGTACCATTTATTTGAAAATATTAGAGCATTTGTGAAATGTCCACGTGCCAAGGTAATTTTTTTTTTTTTTTTTGATTTTGGATAGAATTCTTCTCCTCTCTCTCTCTCTCTCTCTCTCTCTCTCTCTCTCTCTCTCTCTCTCTCTCTCTCTCTCTCTCTCTCTCTCTTCATTTCTTCCATTCATTAATGGATGATAATAATGGTGGTGGTGATGATGATGATGATGATGATGATGATTGAGATGATGATCGAAATAAGGATGATGATGATGATGATGATTTCCTACATTTAAATTGATGATGACCTTTAACCTTCGATGTCAATTGAGATGAGAGATATAAAAATGAACATGTGTCCATCTAAGAGATCGGATCAGCTTCAAAAACATTTGAATGTTCATTTTGATTTTAGGATGTTAGATTATTTTGTTATCAGATGTTTCGATAGATTCACATTCGAGACCAATCACATAGAGATTCTCAACTTTGTTTGCATAATATTCGAATTTGTTCCGATTCAATTCGAAATGATTTCGAACACTATTTAACTAATTCAAATCAATAGTTTCAAATTTCCAAGTATTTCAAATGATTCAAAAATTCGACCTAGCTTATAACCTAGATTTATAGCTTCTTTGCTAATCAAACAATCAAAATATTTTTTTTTTTTTTTTGAGATTAAATTGAAAGGATTTTTTTGTTATGATATGAATGTTTCCGCATCAAATGATGTCTATTTCAAATGAGAATTATATTCTTAAATTTGAATTTTCGATGAAAATTGCTCGATTTCCGCGATCGAATTTTGTTCTGAATTCAAAATTAGATCAATCTTCGAAATCGAATTCCGGAATCAAAAAATTTAATACGAATGGTTTTGATTCGAAGCAAATAAAATCTACGAGATTAAAAAATCCATCAGCTTAGCTCTCTTCTGTTCGATTGTTGGTTCTCTATTATCGAAAAAAGAAATTCTACTGAAAATTTATCGAGAAGATAATTTCAATGAAAATTTTCGTAATGATCTCGAAATTATGGACATCGTAAAAATTATCAAACACCGACAAAACTCGTAATGATTGTCATCATTACAATCTTTATGACTTTTTTTTTCTGGTTATCTCTCTTTACTCTATCGTATCTAGATAATCGATCAACATTGATTTGATTAATCATCACCGATTGCAATCCAATCAAGATATACACGCATAATATCTTTAGCGGAAACAACAATCCCAACAAGCCCATAAAAAAAACAATCATTTCCTTTTTCGCGTGGACCATAGGTTCTTTTTTTTTTTTTTTATTTTTTGTCTATTGACTGGTAGCTATATCTCTCTATCTTTCGGTGTTTTATACACACACTCACACACCACTCTCTAGGTCTAGCTTGAAGAAAGGTGTGTGTGTGTGTGTGTGTGTGTTCTCCGCTAGTCCCTTAGATAAATCAATTGTGGACACGCACACCAATCATCATCATCAAAATGGTCAGAATAGTGGAATAATAATAATAATAATAATAATAATAATAAAAAATAACATTAGATCTAGTTAGATCTAGAATGATCGCAGCCTAGAATTTAGCTACCGTGAATGATCATTTTTTCGACACCTTGTCTCATCTCGAAGATGTTTCGAGAAGGATAGTAAAAAAAAATAACATTGTATGGAGATGATAATTTCATTAATTCAATCCAGCGAAACGAAAACAGAAAAAAAAATTGTTAGAATCCTCAATCGAGGAATCATTCTAAATGAGAGATGGCAAAAAAAAAAAGAAATCAAATTAGAGCAGCTGTTTTGAGCTATTGAACTAGCGAATCTCTCTCTCTCTCTCTCTGCTGTTGAGCAATCGTTTCTCTTTTCGTTTCCAATCAACCTTGATAGCCGATTGTAGGCGTCAATGATTTTAATCATTTGGGGGGTACCATCTGATCCTATCTAAAAAATCCTTATCATCATCGGAATCGAATCGAATCAAATTGTTTTAATTAGATTCTCTCTAGATTGAATAGAATCTTTAAATTTAATCTTCGATCCTAGTTCCTCGGGTCGATCCTCCTTCGATCTAAGGGTTATCATTAAAATGATTGATCAATCAAATTCGATCCGATTTAAACAATCTCGTTTCAAGATTTTGGTATTAAAAATTTTTTCCCAATCTTATCTGATAAATTCTTGGTATTAGATCTAATTTCTATCAGAGAACGATTGAAATTGATCCAAAAAAAAAATTTTATCGAAAACTTTTCGTTTGAAATCTAAGTTTACAAATCTAATATCTTTCATTTACACACTCTCTATTCCAAAAAATCTATCTAAATTTTCTTTTTTTTTCCTCCCCTCCCATTTTATTTGTCTATTATTATTATTATTATTATTATTATTATTCATTCGAGTGTTATTTTTTTCCCCTCATTTGTATTTTCTCGAAAAAAAAAATTTTTTTCATTTCAACGTAGAAGAAGAAGAAGAAAAAAAAATTCGAACGGAAATCGAAACAAAAAAAAAGCGCGAACAATTCCATTCATTGAGCCGATCATCCGGTTCAATTCGAATTCATTCAATACGAAGTTTATAGACCTCTTAGATTTTGAATATTTTTTTTTTCTCCATCGTTGAGCTAAAAAGATAAGATGAAAGGATAGATTGGTTGTTGGATAGGAAAAAAAAAGCGATCGATGGAGAATAGATATCACAGCTGTCTATTTGAATCACAGGGACCCTATTGTTCATCGCTCTCTCTCTCTCTCTCTCCTTCTTGTTTGAATTGTATTTTGTGTTTCGGTCCGATTTGTTTCATCGGTATCTCTTCCTCAATAGTATTCGATAGGAATGAGTCACATTAAAGAGAGAGAGAGAGTGAGAGAGCGATAGGGACTAGAAAAATTCCAACTCAACAGATGGGTTGGTTTGTAATGTTTGCAAGGGAATCCAATTTTCATATCCCGTTTTTTTGGGGTCTTAGGTAAAATTTTGACCGATTCAATAGTCTGACCGAACAATCGGTTATGTAAAAATAAGGTGTGTGTGTGTGTGTGTTAGATCAGAAAGATGGAGAAGAAATTCTATTGTTCTCATCTCTCTCTCTCTCTATTCACTTTTTTTTCCTCTGTCCTCTTTTCTTTACTTATCATTCGAGTCATTTCGATTGATGAGGATTTTTTAGGTATTTCCACCCCTCCTACTCTCTTATTGACATCATTTGTGGTGCTCTGAAAGACTCGAATCACGTTCTAACATATTTTCGATTCCAATGTCCTTTTAAATACAGCAACATCATTTTCCAAGGACATCGATTTCAATCTTAAGCGAAAGACAGAGCGAGAGAGAGAGAGAGAGAGAGAAAATTTAAAAGTCCAAGAAGAAGAAAAAAAAACAGCCATGTGAGATTTTTTGTCTGAACCGAATTCGAAATCTAGACAGCGAAAATGTGTCTATCATTGTCCTACAAAACAATCGTAATGGCATAGATAGACCTAGAAGAATTTTCGATAGAAAATCTATTCAAATTATTAATTATTATCTCTATCTTCCAATATCTAATAGATATCTATTAATTATCCAAATCAGTTTAAAGTTGTGGAATGGAGAGAAAAATTTTAATTTGTCTACTGACATATTTCGAGAGAGAGAGAGAGAGAGAGAGAGAGAGAGAGAGAGAAGTTGAGCAATTCTTATTAGGAAAAAAAAAATCAATTAAGGTCAAATTGTAATCGAAATCGAAAAGTAAAATCTTCTCTTCTATTTGGATAATAAATTTTTCAAATTTCTAAAACAAATTAATCTCGAATTTAGAAATCGAATTCAATCGATGATTCCGATTCGAAAAGGTGAATGAATTAATTTACATTTCCGTTTTTCGTGTCGTTTCGAAATGATCAATCGATCCTCAACGACACCGAAAAAAATCGAATCGGAAATAAGCTATTTTGTGTGATTTCCATTCAAATAGCTTTACTCGTTTTTTAGCTTTAATTCAATTCCATTGAAAAACTTATCGATTCCGATTCTAATTCTTTTCGTTTTTTTTTTATTTTTTTTTTCTCTCATCAGATTCTCAATTCATTTCGATTAAACCATCGATAATTGCTGCAGCTTGTGTGGCGGCTGCATTACAAAACATTTCGAACGATTTCAACGAATCCGATACAATCAGTGATGAGATATTGGGTGATCGAATCGAATCAATACGACAATCAACATCGTCCACAACCGATTATAACAATCAATTCTCGATGAATATTGTTAAGATCTTGAGAAAAAAATTCTCCACAACAAAATCGATGAGAAATTTAAAACTACCAATTATGTTCTATAAAATGTTTTTGATCACTATCGAACAACAAATGGGAATCGATTCGGTGATTAATCTTTACTCTATCCATTTTTTTTTTCTCATAATCGTTTTCTTCTCTCTTATCTTGAAAATAGGTACTATTGGAGAATTTCATTGAGAAAATTCAAAATCTAGCCTGGTCCAAGATCGGAATCCGTTTGATCGATTATAATTGTTATGAATCGAAAAGATCGATCAACAAAATGATTTCAAGTAAAGAAGAGAGTTGTAGCGTAATATCATCGTTCGCTAACGCTAACATCGTTTCAGAGCTATCGAAAATTAGCACTGATCAAGAACAACATAGAAAATTATTGATGTTGAATGATGAAGACACGACAATTTATACGCTACTACCATCATCACAATCACCGCCATCATCACAATCATTCGATAGAGTGAAATTTTTTCTCTACGAAGATCATTTTGTTCTCAAACCAAAATCGTGGTCATTTTTCTGAGCGAAAGAAAGAAAAAGAAAAAAAAATAACCTACTGACGACTATGGATGCGTTTTTTTTTTTTTTTTGGTTGCTGTCTAGTCCATCATATCGATCGATGTTCAATTGGAATTCTTTATTTTTTTTTTCGATCTTCCGATCTGAAAAAAAAAATATTTGAGAAATATTTATCATCAACGTTTCAGTGACGATCATTCCATCGGAGATTATGCAAGATTGAAGATGCAAAAAAGAACCGCTAATACTACATCATCATCATCATCATCATTATCATCATTATCATTCCAGAATCAGAATTGGGGACAAGAACCAGATTTTTTTTTTCTTCTTAACGATCATGTTTTTCTTCAAACTATTTCTGTCTTTTTAGTTGTTTGATACTACGAAAATAGACAAAAAAATATAATTTTTTGTTGCAGAAAAACACATTCCTTTCTCTATATCCAATTGAATCGAGATTGAATCGAATCGATTTTTTTTTTGAAATTTGAAAAAAATTGTAATCCTCATTACCTACCGCCCAACAAATCGAAGGGCTCTAGATTTTTCTTTAATCGATCGTCGCTGAATCGTCATCGAAAAGTTCCAAAAACAATTGGATTTGTGAAACGAAAATGAAAAGAAAAAAAAACATTCAAATTTTTTTCCCCTTTTTCTCTTGTCTCAAACAACAAAGACGAAAAAAAAAGAAAAAGAAAAATGAAGAGATTTTCACCTTATTTGTGATATTTTCTCTAATCGGAAACTATTTTCATTATTGCTATTATTATTATTATCAGTTTTTTTCTCTGGTTCCAAATCGTCTTCTTCACTTTCCGCTTCTTTCATTCGAACGCTCAATTCATTGATTGATTGATTCATTCATCGACGAAAGAAAGAAACGAATCCAAAAAGAAAAAAAAAATCGTAAACGATTTTTCAAACACCTCTCTCTCTCACAGCTCTCTTTTATGCATCAAATGCATTTTTTTCAAAAAAAAAAAAAAAAAAAAAACAAAGAAAAAAAATTAGTACTAATTAGTCCTAACAAAACAAAAACATCACTACCAACAAGCTGACAAACAATTCTGTTAAGAAGAAGAAGAAGAAGAAAAAAAAAAAAACAAACAAAAACGTTCGATTCTAGTTGGATTTTTTTTTTTTTTTTTTGTAAAAAAAATCATTCTAGAATGAAATCTATCTGTGTTCGATTACTGTTTCATTATCTTTACAATTTTTTCATCTCTTACTTTATCTCTGTTCTGTTCTGTTCCGAATGATTCTTCGTTTACGAAGAAGAAGATAGATAGAATCGTAGGGAATCGATTGAAATCGATGAAGATCAAATTCATCTTATAGACGACATCTTGACGAAGCTTAAACGACGTTTCGATTCTGCTTTGGAACAGTCTAGACTCTAGTGAGAGAGATTGCTCAATCATAATGGAGATTAAATCAATCTAATCACAAATCTAATTTTGCTAAGCATTTTTTTTTTTTTTTTCAATCTTTCTACGAATTTATTGTTGTTGAGAATTCGCTGTGTGTTTGTTCCGGAACGGATCTGTTCCGCTCAAATCGAACGTGAAGAAAGATTTGTTATTATTATTATTATAATTTTTTTTTTCGTTTCATTTTCATCATACATCACATCTATATTCTTATTTCTTTATTGCTGCTGCTGCTGCTATTCGAAATTTACGATTGACTCTTATCATCAAATCCGAATCGATTGCTTCCATTATTCCTTAAGATTTTCGTTATTCATTTTCTGATTTTTCGTTTCGTTTGTGAAAAATCGAAGTCGAAGTCGAAGTTGAAGAAGAAGAAGAAGAAGAAAAATCCAAATCTAATTCTGCACTCTTATCATCAAATCTTGATTTGTTCTACAGCTTACATAATTCTTTAATTTTGGATTGTTTTTTTTTCAATCAATCTTTTTTTTTTTGATAGTTTTTTTCTCTCTGTTTCTCGACGAATATATACATACATATAGATATATTGATATTGATATTGATATATTGATTTCGATCGCAAAAAAAAGCGCAACAATACGCACATTTTTACCACTATTGTGTCGATTCACAATCAGCACATTTACCTGAATACTTTCGGAATTCTTGTCAAAAAAAAAAAAAAAGAAAAGAAAAAAATCGAATCGATTCTATTTGCAGTAATTTCGATTCGATCGCCAATAATACAATCACATCAATACACCCACACACCCACCAATCATCAATATTAGCAATCTTAAACTCTCTCTCTCTCTCTCTCTCGGTCTCTTAAATCTCAATCAATCCAAATGGTCCTATCTGGTCATACAATGATTTCAATCAGATTTTGATTTATACTTTCTTATATCTATTTAATATTATTAATATTAATATTTTTATTAATATTATAATTGTCTGAAAAAAAAAATTTGAAACAAACAAAGAACAAATTATCTAATGTTATCATTCAATTGGTTTAATATTTATTCCAAATAATCTCGCTCGTTCTAAATTATATTCGTCTGTTTACTACGAATTCAAATAGATTTCTAATGTGTTTTTTATCTGCTTTTGTTTCGTTTTGATTCCAAAACGAGTTCGAATGAAGAGAAAAATTTTCAATAAGAAAAAAAAATTGTTAAAAATTCGTTTGAGACAAATTGTTTGAGAATAATTAATTATGTCTAAATTAACTATGAACTATTGTTTGTTTCTCTCTCTCTCTCTTCGAATACTTTTAATCATTCATTATTATTTTTGTATCGATTTGCTAAATGATTGTTTGCTCAAAGAAATAAAAAAATTTAGATTCAAAATAAAATTTAATTTTTTTCTTCCGCTAATCTCTTCTATCTGTATTGTTTTTTCTCTCTTTTGCTAGGTTAAGATCTAATCCGTTTTCGCTAATAAATTTTTTAAATTTCAAAAAAAAATAGATAATCAAAAACCGTACCGCCATCTAGCATTTGCATTTGCAAAAGATTGAAAAAAAATTTAGACCAAATTTTTTTTTTTCAAAAAAAGATTTTTTTATTTCGATTCAGCAGTAAATAATCAAATTTAAGACAATAAATCTCATCGATAAATGAGAAAGAAAAAAAAAATCAAATTTGTTTGAAAAAAGAAAAAGTAAAAGAGTATTGAATGAACATTAATCTCGATGATGAAGATGATGGTGATGGTGATGGTGGATCAAGAAAATGAATGACTTCGATCGGGTACAGAGAAAGAAGATAGATACCAATAGAGAAGAGAGAATCTTTTTGATTCCATTTCTTCGATCGTAGATTGATCAACGATTAGAACATCGAATCAAACGATCGAATGATGATTTGCTACGATTCTTATGCTTATTGCTTAATCCCAATCAAATGACTTTTTGACAGAAGATTTGTAATCAAATTGCTCTTGATAACAATGATGATGTAGATGACAGTGATTATGATGATGATGATACGTGAAAGGAAGAAAAGAGAGCGAAAAGAAGAGTAAATTGGATAATTTAACAAAGATTTAATCGAAAGAAATAATTTAAATAATCTCTAACATCGAGTAAAATGATCAAGAATAATTTGAGGTGTGTAGGGGTAGGTGTGCGATCGAATTAGATAAATCGTTTCATCTTTTACTATATTCGATTCGAAATAGATCTTGTGTGTAGGTGTAGGTGTTTGTGTGTGTGTGTGTGTGTGTGTGAAATTGTCAGATTGTGAATGACTTTTTCAGAGTATTCCATTCCGATATGGTTCCATTATTATTTCGTAATGATTTGAATTCAAATCGGATTCAAAACGATCGAAACGATTCAATCGAAATGAATGAGATATAGAAAAATAAATTTCGTAATTAGAAAAATTCGTAAACTTTTGAATGTTTTGTTTTCTGTTTTCAAAAGAGAGAGAGAGAGAGAGAGAGAGAGAGAGAAAGAAAACAAAGAGTAGTAGAAATAAGCAAAACAAATCTATGGATCTCTCTCTCTCTCTCTCTCTCTCTCTCTCTCTCTCTCTCTCTCTCTCTCTCTCTCTCTTTTAAAAAGATTTAAAAATTTTACAAAGAAAAAAAATATAGAAAAAAAAATTTTTAGTCTTCGTAATTGTCATTGAGAGAGAGAGAGAGAGAGAGAGAGAGAGAGAGAGAGAGAGATTGAGTGAATCGATCCAAGATTTATTCGGTCCAAGTTTTTGAGTATTATTTTTCTCTCTCCGAGAGGTACGGTGTTTGATGAAGTGTGTAATATTTCGATCATTGAGATAGATTCTTGCTATGCGATAGATTATAGTAAGCTACCGAAAAAAAAAGAAAAAGAAAACAAGCCAAACAAAACAAAATCTATCGGTAAGAGTAGGAAATGTTCGAAAATAGGATAAAGCAAAAAAGCAAATTAAAACGAAAAAATCCTTCGAAGATTAGGGTCGTAATTTTTGTTGGATTAGTTATGAAAAAAATAACCACCCCCCAAAAAAACAAGAATCCAAATCAAAGAGAATCGTTTTTTTCCTGTTTTTTTTTTTTTTTTTTGATTAGATTCGATCAAAGAATTTGTTCTGTTTTTGGTGTTTTGATTTTTGTGAGAAAAAAAGTTTTTTTTTTTGATACCTGAAAAGAAAAACAGAAATAAATTCAATCCTTTTCGTTTAAGATTCAAATCTTTAATCATTGAAGAAATTTGAGTTTGAAAAAAAAATTAGAATCAAGATCAACATTGGCTTCATCGATATCTTCATTTTTGAATCGGATCCGGAAGCAAATCTCTGCAGACTTTTCTCTCTCTCTCTCTCTCTCTCTCTCTCTCTCTCTCTCTCTCTCTCTCTCTTCTCTCTTTCTTCTCATCGATGAGTTTGGTTTCCCCGAAAACGATTTAGTTTCGTAATTTACTCTCAAATTCGAAAAAAACATTGAGATATGCGCTCGAAGTGAAAGTTTCGCTCCAAAATTCAGAACCCTAATGAATGGCTGCTGTCTAGGATTCGATTTTTAGATTCTATAAGTATTTGGGTGTGGCTGTAAATCATTGCGACAAACCAATACCAATGGGACTAGATTAGTGATGTTTTTTTTTCTTTGCTAGGTCGTGGAAAAAAAATCTCAAGTCGACGAATTCGAAAGAATCAATTTTTCAATTTCGTTTCAAAAGCAAAGATATAGAGATTGATGGAGTAACCTATACTTTCGAAATGGATCGATTTCTTTCTTTCTCTCTCTATATCTTCAGATGTGCAAATTGATTCCCCTTTGACTATTTATCTATATCTATCTCTATTTTTGTAGCTATATTAAGAGTTCGAAGTTTTGAGATTTTGCGTTTGCAATACTCACACACGCACGCACATACACACATACAGACAACACTATCTAGTTTAATTTGCATCTGACATCGAATCTTTCGAAATGAAATCAATTTGAATCAATTCTTGAATAAAGAAATCTTTGAAAACAAAATCAAAATCGAAATCAAACTAAATTAAGACGGTGGTAAGACAGTGCGAGAGAGAGAGAGAGAAAGAGATGGAGAAGAAAACGAATGATCCAACAAACTGAATCCCTTGCGAGCAGTTTTTGTTGTCTGATTAGTCAGTCAGTCAGTCAGTCATTCAGTCATTTAGTAAACTAGTCCTAGCTAGTCCTTGCTAGCTTCACAACAACTCCACTGGATACTCCAAATTAATGATTTTAGGCGTTTAGTTTTCGAAATTGTTTCGTTTAGTTTTTAGATTCATTTCTGCTGTGTTGCTGTCTGTGTGTCTGTGTGTGTGTGTGTGTCGGCAATCGGAAACTATCATTGATTGATGTTTTATTTTTATTTTATTTCTGGTGGCGAGTCCTAGTCTCTATCTAGTCGACAAAATTTAGCAAATCAAATAAATGTGATTATGCAAACAAGGTCTCTCTCGGTCTTTTTTTTTTTTTTTTTTTGTTTATCTTTCATCGCTAGGTCTCTCTCTGACTCTGACTCTCTCTCTCTCTTTCTCTGTCTCTGTTCATCAACGAATCGATTCAATTCTTTTTTTTCTGATTCTAACTCTATTTTTTTTTTGTCGATAAAGTTGTCGTATTTGATTTTTATCCCTAACAAACTTTGTTTCGTCAAACGAAGTAGATTCTTTCGAAAAAAAATAAAAAATAAAAAAGATTGAATGGAACATCTTCATACCGAAAGTAAACATTTCTACACAGATAAATGAAATTGATTGAATAGATTAGATCGGAAGGAAAGAGGAAGGAAGAAGGGCGTAAGATCATTCATTGACGCCTCTGAGAGTTTTTTTTTTTTTTTTGGTTCAATTGAATTCAATAGATAGATTTTTTTTTCGATTCGATTCAAATCAAGAATCAAAAAGTTTCCAAAGACTATCTATCTCGAGAATGAAATCAAATTAATTGATGATAATCAATTGAAAATTTAATTGCTGCTCTTTTTATTTTATTTGATTTTTTTTTTTTTGCAATCTAATGTTTTTTGATTCAAAGCTTTGAGGATTTTTTTTTTTGGAAATGAAAAATTGTCGATGTCAGTGTGGTAGTTTTTTTTCCTGGTTGGTTTGTTTGTTGTTTGTTTGTCTCAATTCTTTTTTTTTCTCCTTCTCAACTAACTTAGCTCATTCATTGATTCATTCATTCATTCATTCATTGATTCTTGCGATTGACGATTGGGAATATTCTTCTAGACGTGATTTATTTCGTCTGAGATTTCTTTTGTTTGTGATTCTTTAACTTCCTCTCTCTCTCTCTCTCTCTCTCTCTCTCTCTCTCTCTCTCTCTCTCTCTCTAACGTTCGATAATTGGTATTGATTTTTTTTTATCGCCGTTTCTTAAAATTTTTCTTTTGCTAATCTTCTTCTGTAAGTTCAAGTTTGAATTCACAGTGGAGAACTCAAACTCAATCCATTGCAAATGTTAAGATGTTAAACTTTTGATAAGAAGTTTATCGTTTGCTATCAAGAGAGAGAGATAAGCATTCAATTCGTATTCGATTCATTGATTTATTTGGTCCAAATTTTTTCTCTTTCTTTTTATCTCAGAATTCTCAAACGTTTCGTTCGATAAAAATTGTAAGCGATCAAAAATCAAATCCTCGACACAACCAGCAACACTTCAAAAAAGAGAGAGAAACTAAATGTTGAATGTTCTAATTAAAAAAGATCAAGTGTTTATGAAATGTTCTTTACGGAACGAAACGGAACGAAATAGTTTCGAAAAGAGAGAAACAAAAGAACGGGGGGTGGAAACAACAACGGAAGTTTTTTTTTTGAATTTTTCTCGATGAATGAATGAACGATTGTTGTTGTACTGAGATGAAACAAACAAATCAATCCTTTCGGAATTCGTTTCCTATTGGTTCCTAAAGATTTTTTTTTTCTTTTCTTTTTTTTTCTCCCTTTCCTTTTTCACAACGAAACAAAGTTTTTGTGTTTGAATTCGATTTAATTAGTAGAGCTTGTGAAACGATTGTCGGATGATTGTTGAAACGGATGCAACAAAAAATTTGACATTCAAACAACATTCAACAAACGAAACTTTTGAAACGTTGAAATGTTAGGAGAGAGAGAGAAGAAATTAATTGCACAGAGATTACAACAAATCTCGAGAACCGATTCGATGAGATAAAGTGAATCCAATGTTTTGGAAGCGAATCAAATCCAATTGATTTTATACTCGCATCGGTTAATAGATCGGATAGCTATCCGATTCATTGACAAAAAAAAAATTCAAGATCGAATCTATGAGAAAAATTCTATGCTATTTCATATCAGAAAAATAAATCGATTGAAAAAATAAAAAAAAACAAAGAAAAAACCCAAAGAGTATTTGGGTTAAGAATTTCATCAAAGAAATTTTTCGTAATTTTTTTAACGGAAATCATAATCATTTATGATTAGATTCATTTATGATTGAGTGATCGATCAGATCGAAAAGATTCAATGATTTGATCGGAAAGAGTATTCGAATTTTTCCCCCTCCCTCTTAACCCAACTTCTTCTCGTAGGCAATCGATTGAAGTGAGGAGGGGAGAACAAAGAAAAAAAAAAGATAGAAAAAATGAGATCGAAATTTTGATGAAAGAAATCGAGAAAACAAAAACTATTGATGTTGATGTTGATGATGGGAAGAAAATTCATACAAATATTATTTTGAAATGTAACAATCTTGCTTGTAGGATGTATCGAGTTCTGTATCGAAACAATATGAAAAAAAAATGATAAAAATTTGAAGAAGAAGAAGAAAAAGAAAAACTTAATCTAAGTTTCATTGAGAGAAAGCGAGAGAGTGAAAGCGGCGAAAAAAAAATAAAAGAAAATTCACCAAAATTATTTTCAAATAGCGATCGAATTCGAGAGAAACGATTCGAATGATTTTTGTAATCAATTCGGTTCCTCAAAAAAAAAAAAAAAAAAAAGATGAGCTAAGTTCGACGATCATTTCATTTCATCAATCGATGAATCTAGAGCAAGCTTTTTTCCATTTACATTGAGTACACCAAAGCTGTCGATTGTCCATTCCGTAAACTTTTCGACATTTACGCGACTCTCCTCTCGGTCTTCGAGCAAGCGTTGCATTAGAACCATTCATAAGTAATTGATGTGACGATGATGAGGCTATGGATGATGACGATGCCGAAACCATTAGATTATTGATCGATCCAAAAAGATTTGGTTGCGATGTTGATGATGGTGAATCGATCGAAGCGAACGATTTTGGATGCGGATGGAATGCTGATTTCTCTAGATTCAAGCACGATGTTTGATGTGGTACGTTTGTCGATAACGATGCTGCGATCGATGCTATGAATGGTGTTCCATTCAAAGGATTCATTGCACAAATCAATTGCTGTGGTTGTAGAAGTTTCTTCTTCTTGTTTGTAGAACCTGGTGGTCTACCTCGTCTTCTGGGCCCATTACTGATCATCGATGATGATCGATCAGTTTTCGTTGCTGAATTCGTTTTGACTTTCACAGGCACTTTACTATTATTGCTAGTTTTCAGTGTCAAAGATTGATGATTAAGAAGATCAAAATGATCTAATGGATTCATAAATTTAGACAAAGAATTTTCATTCTTCTTTGATGACAAGATCGATGAGGTTTGATTGATTAAATTGATATTATCACCAGATTTTAATCCATATTTAATCACATTCGATGATTTATGTTGCAGCACAACGATCGGTTTCGTAGTCGGTACTATTTGATTGCCATTGATCAAAGTTGAAGTTTTCTTTCCATATTGCACCAAATCTCGAGATATTTTTGCATTCGAATTCGAATGCTCATCGGAATTTTTATAGCTAGCTAAATCATAATGAGCTGACCATGATTTAGTCGATGATGTTGGCGATGAATTCGATGAGAAGTAAGCTGATGATGATGATGAGGAGGAGGAGGATGAAGACATTGAGGATGGTGAAGCGGACGAAAAGTTTCGATGGAACATATTCGATGGTATGATCGATGTCAACATCAGTTTAGACATCATCATAGAGTTAGACTGATTAGTGGCTGAAGGTTGTGGTGGAGGCGGAGGAGGTAAACCGAGAGCAAAATTATCATTTTTAACAAGCAAAAGATTCGATTTGCCAGTGTTAATACCATTCTTAGGTATTGTTGAGGGAGAATCGGTGGATGAACGTGATCTTGACAGATCGATCGGTCCATCATTGATCGATTCCGATACAAATTGTTTCGATGATGCTAGATTCAATTGGCTAGTGATCATTTTCGCTGTGGTTGTGGTCATTGTGGTTCCGGTCGATGGTGTTTGCAAATCATTACCGTTAATATTCATCGAGGAGCTAGACATCGGCGATAATGAGGAGACAGCAGAAGTCGATGAAGTTAATGGTGAATGATGATTTGTAACCTCATCGATCTCCTCCTCACCACCATCATCGATTTCGATCTCGATCTCTTTGAAACCATTCGTTAATTTAGTTTCATTATAATAGAATTCTTCTTCATGAACATCACTGAGATCATCGCGATCTTCATCGCCAACAGGATGAATCGATGATGATTTGGTGAAGGTTTTCGATGCTTCACCATTACCATTGATGAGCTGTTCTCGACTGTTTGGAAGAAAGAGAGAGGGAGAGAGAGAAAAAAAATGATAAAAATTAAATTTTGTTGAAATTTTTGTGCTAAAATAGTAAGAAAAATTAGAAAAAAATTTCTCGCGCCAATAAAAAATTTAGATCAAAGAGATTCGAGAGATCTTCACTAGATGGCACAACTTCGAAAATGTTCCATTTTTTTTTGAAGCCTATAGAGCCTTTTTGAGCTTGGAACAATTAAAGAAGCAATTTCGAAATTCAAAATTAATTTCTAATTTATTCAATCAATATTGTCTCTCTCTCTTTCTCTCTCTCTCTCTCTAGTTGTCTAATTCGTTGAGTAAATATATGTTACTGCAAGCAGTCATCCACCCCAAGTGGTCGGCCGTAGCCGATGAATTTTATTTTAATCCTTTTATCACAATAGTATCTTTATATTCCTAAATTCTTTTCAATTTTCCAATTCCTTTATTTTTTAGCTTTATTTTCCTTTTTATTATTAATCGATGGCTACAATTATTTTATTCTTTTATTATTATTCTTTAGTTTTAATTTGTAGCTCTTTTCATCCTTTCACTCTGTCTGACAGAGTCTACTATTCTTTTGTTTGTCATACCACATGTGTCTGTCTCTATCAATTTCAGGTCTCCGGATTGACCAATTCTTCTATTCAATTAACGCGACAATCCGGAGCCACATTATTATCAAAGTCACATGTGGATGACCTATGGATAATCAATCCTTTGTTTAATTATTATCATCGAACGATTGTTCAACAAAGGATACCTTATGGTCTTGATACCTCTTAATCATCAAGACCTAGGATTTTTTTTAGTATTTAAGGAATGGTAAATTTAACCAGATCATGTCATTTTCGATCACGAATCGATTACGTTAAGTTGGCATCCTCCGGGATCATTTACCTTCCTTCATTCCATAACTGCAACATTATTATCATCTTTATTTTTGTTATCTTCATTTGTATCCGTTTTTTTTATGTGTTTAATAAACTCTCTTAAAGCCTATCCTCAAGCTTTCGTTAAGATTGTATCGGTCAAGTTGTTTTGGTTGCGTGGTTAACTTCAAATCAGATAGTTTATCTCAATTGTTCGTAAAGTACGGACAAATCAGTATCTCCGAAGTAACCTCGACCCCCTCGCCAACGAGATATATTTCTTCAAATTATAAATCAAATCTAAACGCAATGCAGAGATGTGTTAGATATGGACTAGATTGATTGCATAGTTTGAAATCTAGAACGATTCAATTCAATCGAATTGTTTCAAGATGATTGTGATAATGAAGGTGATGATCTTGATGATGCTTGAAAAATTCCAATATCTTTTTTTTTTTTTTTTTTTTTTTTGAAGAAGAAGACGATACAATTAGAAGGCATAAGAGAATGAATGGGTTTTTTTCGGAAAGGAAATCGAAATATTATTCCGAATTTGTTTTTTTTTTTTTGAAACAAAATTAAAAACCTATCAATGGAATATTGATTTTTTTTCCTACCTTCTCAATATTTCTAAAAAAAAAATACGAAAAACGAATTCATATTTAGTCGATGAAGTGAGCTCAAATTCAACAAATTTTTTTTTCTTTTTTTTTTTTTTTGTTGAGAGATCGAACGTAACGAAATGAGTCAAAAAAAAATGAAAATTTAATTGAACTGAATCCAAAATCGGGAACCTTTTCGAAGTGATCGGGATCTTTACCAGAAAATCTTACGAAAAGTTCATCATTTGTACGACAACGCTAAATCTATAGGGAACAATCAATCATTGTTGATGGATATCTTTCGATCGAGTGTTTGGAGATCTCGAGATCTCTATCTATTTCGATTGATTTAGCTAACGAAAAGATATATTTCGAAAAAAAAACGATTTTTTTTTGTCAATCTAAGATCTTTAGTAAAAGTGTTTCCCTCGAACAAACTTCGAATTCAAGTATCATCAAATAGTTAGTAGAAAATTTATTAGTATTATTTTTACAATTATTATTACTCTAATCAACGAAATGACCGATTGACCATCACTTGAAGCTTTAACACAAAATCGTTTCATCGATTAAATATTATTAAATTTAATTTTTATATTAAACAAGATTTGTTTCGATTCATTTCACTTTTGGATGTTGTTTCCAATCTACTTTTTTTTCCCCTCCGAAAAAAAAAGTTCTTCGAATCAAATCAGCAATGATAAAGTAACGACAAAAACACTTGTGATTTGATTATTAAAATTAAAATTGATCGGTCAAATTAATTCGAGATAATTAAAAGTGATCGATCAATTTCTTTACGATTTAGTTTACTTCACTTGAGCTAGCTTGATTCTTGAAATTCAAAATAAGATCAATGATTACAGGAAGTTTAGGTGAGTGTGTGTAGAAGAGGAACGAAAGAAATTCACTTGCTTCTCTTGAAACTTTCACAATCAATTTTGACAGCAATCTTGTAGCACTCAACTCTCTGATTCTCAACTAAAAATCTGAACGTTCCAATCAAACACTTGACTAATTCAAGTCGTAGGCGTTCCGGTAAGAAACAAGATTGATTGAGAGATAATTTTTGATCAACACAAAAACTTTTCATTGCTTGATTTTGATTAGAAATTTGATTTGAAATCAAAAAAAAAAAAAAAATAAATAAGAACGATACATTATAACATATGGAACGGTTCGATTGTGATTTAGAGAAAAAAGATGATCCCGAAATCATCTCGACGAACACCATCATCATCATCGAGACTGATAGAATATTAAGAATTCATTTGATTTGTTTTTTTTTTTTTTTTTTGATTTGATTCTCTCATAACACTCTCGAATGAATTCTCATAATTTCATAATGAAAAATTATTTTGTTTTTGTTTTAGAAATCAAAAAAGAAAAAAGAACAAATCCATAATGAATAATAGCAATAATAATAATAATAATAATATTATTAATGATGATGGTGATGGGTTTCGAGTTGGACCTAATTACGAGCTATGAGATCTAAGCAAACCTCTAAGCTGGTCGACTTTCCCCTTCCCTTCGCTCGTTTTTTTTTTCTCGGACATTTTTTTTTTTTTTGCTCTCATTGAAAGATTCAAAATCTGTTCATCGACCCAAATGTTTTCTATTATTCATTTATTGATTATGAATTTATTTTTATAAAACAACAACCACAATAATATGGATTCGTTTTAGCTGATATGGATGTGGATCAAATTTTTTTTTTTTTGAATTTGTTCGAATTGAGTTGTGTTTATGGGAACAAAAAAAAATTGTTTAGAATAATGACTCTACACTTTAGAATTTAGTTCTTCGTTCTTCGATTACTTTGATTATTATCAATATTATTATTAGTTTTATTGTTATTGTTATTATCGAATGATTACCAAAGAATGAGAGAAGAAGAAGAAAAAAAGAATCCGTTTCTAAATCTCAACCTCGTAATAGATCTCTTTCTCTCTCTCTCTCTCTCTCACTTTTTCTTAGATTATAGAAATGTTTCACTTCACTTTTTTTTCCTCCGCTTACCAACCAATACCATCAAGTATTCATTAGCGATCGTTCAGCGATATTAAACGCCGTTAATGTCTTGTTGAAGAAAGAGAGAGAGAGAGAGAGAGAGAGAGAGAGAGAGAGAGAGAGAGAGAGAGAGAGAGAGAGAGACCACAAATGATCCATCATTCATCAATCGAATGTAATGAATAATTGCGAATCTATTCTTCGAAGAACAACTAGTTCGATTGAACTAGATCAAAAGATTCGAGCTTAACGATTGTTGATGATTCGACTTTGTTATTATTATTTTTTTTTTGATTTTTGATTTTTTCCATCATTCAATCAATTGGATTTTTCTTTTATCGAATGTAAGAGAGAAAAACTTTGAAATGATGCACCAAAAACCAAAATCAAAACAAAAAAAAACTGGAAGATAATTAGAATTACTTCTATCATCATCATCATCATCATCATTAATAATAATCTCATCGAATATTATTATTATTATTATTATTATTAGTTAGTAGTGATATATTACATTAGATTAGTATAAATAGCAAATAATAATATGAAAATATTATTTTTATTTTTGATTCGGTTTTTCTTTTCTCTTCTCTCATCGTAATGTTTAATGGAGAAGTGATGATTTCCCACCCCTTCCCTTTTCGAATAGAATCTCAATTTTTAAAGAGGATCGAGGAAGGGGGAGTGTTGGAAGAAATTTGAAATAATTTTCTTCTTATTCTTATTTTTCTCTCTCGATTACAATAATTTAATTTTCTATATCGAACGAGAGAGAGAGAGAGAGAGAGAGAGCTAGCTAATTTAAATAATTATTCAATCTTCAAAAATGAATAGAGATATGAGAATCAAAATTGCCAATTCGTTTCGTATTGAAAATATGTAACGAGGTTTAATTGGAATCGATTAAATTTCTCTAGATTTTCTGTCTCTCTCTCTCTCTCTCTCTCTTGCTCTTTGATCTTCCGATAATTTAAATATCGAAATGATTCTGAAAGAATCAAAAATCAAGAAAAAAAATCTCTTCTTTCAATTCAATTCTCTCTCTCTCTCTCTCGCTTTGAAATCTAAGCTAGCTAAGTTCTAGTTTGGATTCTACGAGAGTATGAAACAAAAGGAAACATATGTGGAACATATTATTTTTGAAGCTGTAATGATAATAATGATGCTTGATGGTTGATGGTTGATGTGATTATGATGATGATTACCAACATCATCATTATTATTATTATTACCACTTTCCTATCATCAATGGATAGTGAGTTGCCTAGAGAATCGAAACCAATGGAGGGAAAAAAATCGAAAACAAAAACAAAACAAATCTACTACTAAGATGATGCTAGTTTTGAGACAAGAAAATTCTTAAAAAGAAAAAAAAAAGAAGTGAAGAAAATCCTATTAAATAATAATAATAATAATAATAATAATCTGGATCGAAATTGGGGCCGAGAGAGAGAGAGAGAGAGAGAGAGAGAGAGAGCGAAAAAATTCCGAAAATCGAAAAAAAACTTTTTTTTTCTTTTCTTTTCTTTTCTTCGAATCCTACCAAAGAAAATGGGCTAGATTTATCGATTATGATGTTCTCTCTCTCTCTGATCACCATATCATCTCATTATGATGATGATGATGATGATAATGATTATGATCTTCATCTAAAATCACAATCATCATCATCATCATCATCATCATCATAATATTCTATTCATATCGGAAAAAAATTCATATGGAGAGAAGAGAAACAAAAATATTAATGATTATTATTATTATTATTATTATTATTATGATTGTCATCATCATCATCAATATTTGTGCTTAAGATTGAAATTCATTGAATTTTTTTTTTTCCTCCATTGAAAACTTCGAATCTGAATCTAAATCTAAATCAAATTCAATAATGAATAAATTTTTTAGATTAGATTCTTCATTCGAGATTTTAAATCTTAGCGCGAAAAATTTTCCGCTTTCCGCTAGCGAAATTTTTTATCTCTTACAAAAAGGAGAAGTGTTTCGGAAATGAAAAAAACGAAAATTTTCTCCCGGAATCGTTTTGAACTCGGAATGCTACGAACTCGAATGCGAGATTGAGGCGAAAGAAAAAATAAAAAGCTCAATATAATTGAAGCAAAACTTACCCCAAATGTAGAACACGGACATGTTGTTCGATGATGGAACATTGAAAACATTTGAAACTGCATCCAGGCCAGGTACATTGATATAGAATCGATTCAGACGATTTCCTATTCGATCGTTTTCTTCGTTTACGATTCTCTTTCATTTCATCTGCATCCTCATCGCCATCGCCATCACCATCACCGTGATCATGATCTCTTTGATCTCGATGATCGATTCGAGGATTTCTATCAAGATTATCATCATCAACATCATTATCGCCACCAACATCGCCATCAGCTAGTTTTCGATTCTTTCTATCGAATCCATTGATCGTAGTGAATGAGGAAGATTCAATTTCATCATTAATCACCGATCCGCCATTGATGTTTGAGATCTGATATCAGTGTGGAATTAATTCCGTATGAAAAAGAGAGAAAGAGAGAAAAATAGAATGAAACACAATGAAACAAAATTAATTTCGAACAATCAAAAAAAAAATCCATTTGAAATATTCCAATATATTCGATCGAATTTGTTGTCGGTGGAGATGGGAAAAGGAGGAAAAAATTTTCTAAAGAATCTTATATAAAATTGATGAATTTTTGTTTTTGCAAAGGATTATCTCTTCTTGAAAGAGCTAACACCAAAAAAATAAAAAAGGATCAAAGAAAAGGAGAGAGCGAAAGAGAGAGGAGAGAAAGAGAAAATAGTTAGCTAAATTCAAAATTTCTTCAGAATTTAGATTCTTTTTTTACCCCAATATTTGGTTTCAATTGGGATTCATTTTAATCTCTCTCTCTCTCTCTCTTTCATTGCTATTGAAGAATTGAAAAGAATTACCGGAAGTATTATTTATAGAACCCCGATCATCAGAAACCTCTTTAATTTTGATGATTACTAGTGTATCTAACTATTATTATTATTATCGAAATGCTATCGGATATCGATCAAATCTCATCAAAACTACGAAACCATTCAACACACACACCTCAAAAATCGTATCGAATATTGAAACGAATTTGGATTCTTCCGTTTGTCATCTCGAAACAACATTCACCAACAACATTCAGATTATGAACCTAGCAAATTCAAAAAAAAAAACAAAAAAACCCTATTTCCTATCGCTAAGAAAATTCCTATTCGAAGCTAAATCTATTCCAGAGGAAGGGAATGAAATAGAAATAATAATAATAATACCAATAAAAAAAATCATTTCGCTATCCATAACAATATATTTTTTCGTTTCGTTTTGTTCATTTCGATTACATTTCACCATCGTTAATCTTATACGTTTAATATTTTTTGATTTTTTTTTTTTTTTTTGCTTTCACTCTCCTCTCTATGTGCGTTGAAGTACGCCCACAAACATTGACAAAATAAAATTGTATCCAAGAGTTGAGAGAATTCATTGTGCAAAATCGCTAAATCTTTCATTACATTCGAGATGATCTCTTGTTTTCTTTTCGAAATGGAATTATGATCTCGATTCAATTCGGTTCGGTTCAGTTCGGTTCGATTTCATATAAAAATTGTCCATTTCGAAATCCTAAATCCAAAACGATGATCGTGTAGATGATGATTAACATAAATTACATAATTATTGCCCATCGAATCATAGCTATCATTTTGGTCTTTTAGTAGTGTTTGGTCTCTCTCTCTCTCTCTCTTTTTGTTTGAATATTCATTTGATTTAATGTTCAGCTATACTTCACTAGGTTTCCAAAAAAAAAAAAAAAATCTAGGCTGCTTTTTCTTTTTTGCTGTCTTTTAGTATTTTTTTTTCACTCCAACACCATTTCTATCTAATGTTTTTGATTATGAAGAAACCTACCATTTCATTTGAATGAATTAATGAAAATTTCGTTCTCTCTCTCTCTCTCTGGAATCATATGTCTCGTGTCTATCTGAATGTATGAATTGGTCAATGATCATTGTTGATAATGATAATGGGTTGTGATTTAGTAGTGTGATGGTGATATCGAAAACAAAATTTCATATTTCGAATCAAAAAAAAAAAAAAATAAAAACTAAAAAAAGGGACAAACTTTTGCTTGGTCTAGACACACCTACTGTCGACAGTTTTGTAGCGCTAGTTCGATTGGAATCCATTTTTTTTTTTGGGAAACCATTTTATTTTTTGTTTTGTTTTATAATTCCAATTCGGTTCGAATGATCAGTAATGATGACAAATATCATTGAATCAAATTACACTCATCTTTAATCTCGTTCTTTCGATGTCCATTTGTTAGCAACCGGACATTGGTCATCACAAGATTCCATACAAATTAGATCGATATTAGATATTCGATATTGAAATCGGAATCTAACACCGGTGACAAAACCTCTTGCTTTTGTAATCTGAATCTTGGACTACAAACCGACAAATCATTGGTGAAACTAGATGGAATAGGAAAAAAAATGAAAATTTTATTTATCGATTTATTTCGTGAAAAACAGCAATAATATTTTTTTTAGGAGGGAAGAAATTAAATGAATAGATTTTTTCCCCATTCTATTCCGTTTCCTCTTGGATCGAAATCAGTCTGATCATCAAACTTCTCTCTCTCTCTCTCTCACTTCTCGTCCATGTTCCATCATCATCATGTTTCAAACATGTAATGATAATGGACACTAATCACCACTACCATCATCGTAATCTAAATAATCATCGATTCTATTCTAACTAGATTTTCTATTTCTTCCATTTCGGGTTCTTCCTCTCTCTTTCTCTCTCTCCCTCTCTTTATATTCCATCCTAAACCATTTGGTTGTCCTTGTCTAAGTCCTGTTCATCATCGTAATCTAAATAATCATCATCGTTTTGATCACTTTCCTGTCTCGATTTTTTTCTCTCTCGTTTGTCATCATTAATTCCATCTTGGATGATGAGAATGGGAATGAATATTCGAATGAAAAGATGAGAAGATATTCTGTTTTAACAATCAAAATTATTGCAATCGAAATAATAATAAAAATAATAATAATGATGATAATAATGAAAAGAAACAATCGTATTGTGTTAGATTTCATTTTTTTTTCGATGAGAAGTGTTGAAGACAAACGAGATAAAGAATCGATTTGTTTGAAATCTGAATTTTTTTTTCTTTTCTCTCTCTCTCCTCCCACCCACAAAAAAGGAAGGTTCTAGATTCTGGAACTGCGAGAGGAAAAAAAATCAAATTTTTCTCTGAGATCTGTTCTCTCTCTCTCCCTCTCTTTCTCTCTATTTTGTTTGCTACCTGGACATACACATAGACCGACAAAAAAATAAAAAAAAACCAAATTATCGATTTGCGTGTGAATGTTGAATCTTTTTTTCTGAACAACCGAAAACCAAGAGAAGAACAAAATCAAACTACACATCAAATCGATCATCTCTGATCGAAGTTATTCGATACGAATTCGAACAGAGAGAATTAGTAGCGAAGTATAGACTCTTGGTGTTAGAGTGAATTTTTTTTGCAAAATTTTTTTTTTTGGTTTGTTTGAGAATGAGAATTGAAAATTCCTAGATTTCTTGATGTTTCGATACTGTCCTTGTTTTTTTTTCTCTCTTTCCAGGTATCGTTTTTTTTTTTCGTTCATCGGTAAACATTCGCTAGAATAGTTTGGATGAATAAATTCTTTTCTTAGAAAGCTCTCTGGTCATCCTTTGGAATTTGTTTGATTCTAATTTTTGAATGAAATATTTTTTTATAGAAAAACTGTGAATCAAATCATTTTCGAAATCGATTTTGATTCTTCAATGTATTTTTTTTTTTCTTTTTCTTTCTTTCTTTCATTTGTGGAAACAAAAACCGAGAATCTAAACAAATAGACGTATGATGTGAATGTTTTAGCTTGAAATCATCTCGTATGGATGATTTATTTTTGGATCCAAAACGATTCATCTACATCACTACATCACTATGCATTTTTTTTTATCTGGAACATTTTGAAGGAAAAAAAAAAAAGAACCAAAATCGAAGAAAACCAAAAAAAAAAAAATTATCATAAAACAAACTCTGGTCACGTTCGGCCTCTCTCTCTCTCTCTCTCTCTCTCTCGTTTGATGGGCGTCGAAACAAACAAATCAACATTGTTTTCAATGTAACAATTGCATCGTATAGAACCAAACAATTAATGGTGATGAAGGTGAAGGTGGTGGTGATAATCAAAAACAAAACAAAACAACACAACCAACCTGACACCTCTCTCTTTTCAACACTTAACAATATTTTTGATCGACACCAAAAAAAAAAAAATAGAAAAAAGAAATAGAAAAAAACAAATTAAAATCTAGTAAATCTAACAGACATTGATTGAGATTCCTCTCTCTCTCTCTCTCTCTCTCTCTCTCTCTCTCTCTTTTACGAATGAAATGAATTTTGATTTGAGTACAAGATTTTTGTGTTAATTAATATCTTCAATCCTCATTTTTAATCATCACCTATTGATTAATTCAAAAAAGAGAGATTTCAAACAGTCATCGGGATATGGTAGCTATATTCAATAACTGTTTTTAGAAGTGGACAAGAAATGTTGGATCAACAAAATTCTTCTTTCTTTCTTTTTTTTCTCTATCTATCTCTCATTTTCAATTCCAATCTTTCTATCTATCTTTTTTCTTCTTTTTTTCTAGGCTATAATTTACCTTTTTTTTTCGTTAAATTTTTTGTTTCCAAAATTAATCTCGCCATCATAAATTCAACCTTATATTCTAGTCTCCGATTTTTTTTTCTGTTTTGATATCTTTTCTATCCCAAAATCCAAAATCATTATCGAAAATCAAACGTTTCGAAATATTGGTTTTTTTTTTTTTGGAATTTTACACAGAGAGATTTCCCCACCCCACTCCCTCTCCTCCCCTTTGCATCACTATAGATTTTGGAATTCAACAAAACAAAACAAAACAAAACAAAAAACGCAAACAAAAAAAAAACATTTGATCTGGGAATGAATCTCATCGATTCAAGAGATCATAATTCAGTGTTGATTTCACAAGAAAATGGCTCGAATAAAATTCGAATCTATTCGGCAAAGGCAAAGGCAAAAAAAAAAAAGGAATACCGGGGATTTATTTCAAGCAATTTTCCCTGAATTCCTTCCAAAATAGATTTGCTTTGTGTGTAGGTGTGTGTGTGTGTGTCTGTGTTCAATACTTCGATCGATAATAATTTGCTTTGAATTCGATTCCAATGAGCTTATCTAGAATATTTTTTCGTTTCTTTTCAAACAAAACAAAAACGTAGATTCGAAAGAAATATTTCAAAATAAATTCTTGAGTTAAATCGCCCCCCTCTGTCTCTCTCACTCTCTAGCTTTTTTCATTGTATATCGATGCCTTGCTTCACTCATAAATTATCTCATTTGTCTGTAGGTTTAGTTTAATATCTGGTGTCTGTATGTGTGTGTGTGTGTGTTGGTGTTTGTGTTTGATCTTTTTTTTTTCGATTGTCTATTCAACGTTCGATGGTATTGATGAGAATATGGAACCATTGATCCAATATGGAATATGATCCATTGGAAGCCATTACCGAGAGAGCAAGGAAGAGAGAGAGAGATACACCCTAACTATCTCACCATTCCCTACCATCACCATCATAATCGTTGAGCTCGAATTCATGATGATTATTGTTATCAATCAAAAATAATAATAGTAAATAGCTATAAACGAGAGAGAATAATATTTTGAAGCATAGAAAATATTTTGAATAAATTTTTTTTTACTCCAAGAAAAAAAAAGAAAATAAAAAAAAATTTTAAATAAAATAAAATCAAAACAAATTTTAATGGTACCCAAAAGAGTTTCGACGAGTTTTCGATTTATCTTCAACGTTCTTTCTCTCTCTCTCTCTCTCTCTCTCTCTCTGTCTTTCTCTGTTCTGTTGTTTCTCTTCTATTCTCTGTCGTTCGAGCGTAGCGAAAAAGTTCCAAAGCAGTTCAACGAAATTATTCGATTCGCCGATATTTATTTTATTCTAGTATTGCTTTCAATCGTTAAAAAAATTCTCTAACCCAAACAAAAGAATTCTTTCTCATTTCTGAGGTTAGGTTTCAGAAATTTTTTCTTCACCTTCAAATCCCGTTGAAAATATTCATGCACTTTCGAGCTTCAATTTTTATGTTTTATTCTCGAACGAAATCAATTCGAAGAGAGATCTCGAAAATTGTAGCGATTTAGATCGAGAATCGAATCGAATCCTTTCATTTTTTTTTCGTCTCTATTTTTGGATTTTTTAAATCGAAAGAATCGAATGAAATCAAGAGTCAATCGCATTGAAGAATAATTTAACAATTTGTTTCACTCTTATTCATTTGACCATTCGATTTATTTTTTTTCGTTCTCGTTCAAAATTATTCGTTGAGGGGTAAAAAAATGTGATGATTGTTTCAAATTATAGGTCCGATTTTTGTACGAACATTTCCTCTCCAACTAGCTAGCTAGAAGCGTCATCAACGTTCCATTATCGATCGAAGGAAGCTACCAGCGAAAGAGCAGAGAGCGAGAGAGAGAGAGAGAGAGGAGCGAAAGAATCTCTCTTTCCAACTCATTTCGTTTCTTTTTAACGATTTTATTCATTAATTTTCACTCCTCCTTTTTCAAATTTACATTTTTTTTTTTTTGATATTCAAATTACAATCTATTACGATACCGATTACGAGAGCTGGAGATTTATTTATTATTATTATTATTATTTTTTTTGAAAACATTCTTAGCATTCAAATTATAGATTTTTGTTTCGATTGAAATATTTTGAATAGATAACTCATCGACAAATGAATGAACAGCAACAATAACAGTGGAAGAATATTTTATAAATGAAAAAATTATTTTGTTTAGCTATTAGGGGGGAAAAAAATATGTAAACCAAATCACAATTAAACGATGATGGTGATGGTGATGGTGATGATTGGTTAAAATCCTTCTCCACCAACAATCTTGAATAGATACGGAAAACTAAAATTCTAAACTAATAATAATAATAATAATAATAATGATGATAATAATAGTAATAATAATCTAAGATCAAAAAAAAAAAATCAAAATTTTTTTTTCACTCTCGAAATCAATCTAGAAACTAGAGGAATTTATTCCAAATAAATTTCTATCAAAAATAATAATAATAATAATAATAATAATAATAATAATTTCAAACAAAACAATACACTTTGGTGTAAAGAAATATTCTCCAGAAATCGATTCGAGCATCAATCAAAAATGAGAAGAAAAAGTTCGCATTGGTTTCTTTTTTTTTTTTTATGGATTTCGGGTTATTGGTGCCGCTCCGAAAACAGAGAGAGAGAGAGAGAGAGAGAGAGAGAGAGAGAGAGAGTTGGATTTTTTTTTTCGTGGATCCCATTTTGTATGAAAAAAAAAATTTTTGATTATCTAGCATCGGCATAGATTATCTTTGTTGTTGGATTTTTTTTTTTTTTTTTTGATGTGGTATGTTTTGGATTCGACCGCATCCATTTTTTTTTCTCTTTTTTGAGTCTATTGTTTGCATAAGAAAAAAAAATGTTCTCAAACACTCTTGGGCCTAGATTCGAGGTAAATCAAAGGGTGATGTTGATGATGCTGATGATGATGATGTTGATGATGATGATGATGAGCTTTCAATTCTTATTTCTCTCTCTCTCTCTCTCTCTTATTTTACTCAAACGCTATGAAACAGTCGGTAATGATGTTTGAAGAGAATTTTGGATTCCGAAAACTTTGAACGAAGATTTTTTTTTTTTTGGGAGAAGAATTTTTTTTCGAAATGAGATATGGGGCAGAAATAAATAGAGTCAGATTTGTTTTGTTCGGATATGATTTTATTATGTAAATTATTCTTTCTCAATTCTCTCTCTCACTCTCTCTCTCTCTCTTCGTTTTAGTCTTCCATTAGAGAATTTATCCATATTTGAAATGCTTTACTGTTTGCTTTGTTTTCAACTTCCTCTCTCTCTCTCTCTCTCTCTCTTTTTCCGTCTCAAAACTTTCATTCCATTATGTCTTAAATTCGATTTGTTTCAGAAGTTTTTTTTTCTTTATCTGCTCTTTGAATTCTTTTTTTTCAAAAAAAAAAAAAAAAATAGAACTTTCAAATCAAGCCATTCATTTGTCAATAATCTCATATTTCACCTTTCCGTTTTGGTTGGAATTTTATTTTTTTTCTTCGAAACAAATTCAACGAAATTTTGGTTCATTTTGGAATTCGCATCGATTGCATCTCTCAATCGCAATGATTTCGATCCTAGACGATTCTCAAAACGAAAACTTGTACTCTCATCACCACAACATTTTAGATTTGGATTTTTTTTCCTTCTTAATTTCAAGCTGGATTGAATCCAAAATCAAATCACATCAATTTGGATTAAATCAAAAAAAAATTCAGGTTAGGTTTGGTGTGAAAACACAAACACAAAAAAAAAGAACTAGACTTTTGAATCATAACTAAATTGTGAATGTTTACAATTCGATTAGTGTCTGGTTGATTGGACCCAGCACGAGATCTGTCTAACTCGCAATCGTTTTTGGATTCTTGTTTTGATTCCAAAAAACAAGAAATTATTTCGAATTTCACTCGAACAAAAAACTGGGAGAAAAAATAAAAATTATTCTAGGTTTGGGGTTTGCTTCTTCTCTCCCCCCTAACTACATCATCATCATCATCATTGCCAACAGCATCAACAGCAGCAGATTCTTTTTGGTGTGTAAGTGAGTGTGTGTGTGTGTGGGTGTGTGTTTATGTCTTTCTGTGTTCTGATGATCAATGATGAGAAAAATGACAAATTCTTCATGAAAAAATTATGTGGAAAATAAAAAAAAAAATTTTTTTTCGTAAGAAAGAAGCAGAGAATTTGGGATGGATTTGGAACAAAAAACTGACACAAAAACAAACAGAAGAAATCTATCAATACGAAAATGATCAAAAGAAAGAAAAAAAAATTCGATTTCGATTTTAGATTTCATCGATCATTAAATGATCGGAGAGAGTTTTGTTCAAATTGGCAATTCGAAAATTGTTCTTCTTAATAAATACTGATGAGAATCTAGCATTGAAGCTCAAAAGCTTTTCTCGCCCACCATATTCGCAATAAGAATCAATAATATTTGTTAAAAAGTGGTGTAATAAAAAAAAATTACAATAAATAATAATAATAATAATAATCGAATAAATTCTAGTGAAACAATTAATTCTTTCTATGATCGCATTTGATTTCATTCCATCTTCTTGTTCTCTCTCTCTCTCTCTCTCTCTTTCAACGTTTGATTTTCGATTTTGTTTGTTTGTTTGAATGTTTAGATCGGAAATGATTCGTGCAAGATTGGAACCAAGACGAAAGAGAAGAAAAAAAAATATTTGGTAAATTATTCAATTTTTTTTTTTGATCCAAAATGATTTTTTTTGTTTTTTTTTTCCTGTTTTCATCATCATCAGAGGAGGAGGTGGAGAATTATGAATAATTTCGTTGAGATTTCGATTTTTTTTTTTCTATTCTGATTTTGATAATTTTTCTCTTTCCTTTCAGTTTCAAAGAAAGATTCCCTCGAGAGACATAAAGAAAACGAAATAAAACAATCAAAATCGTAGAATGCTTCACCACCGATGCTTCGAGATGATGATGATGGACAAAGTGAAGATGAACAACGACAGCGATGCAAAACAAGCACGTGAAAACATTGGGGGTCGAGAAGACACAAAAAAAGAGTTACTGAGCCAGTAACTGAAATCAAATCGAAAATCAAAATATTCCGGGATCCGGAATCAAAACCATATTGATCTTGGAACAGAATCAATGAAAGAGGTCTGGAGATCCAGAGAGAGAGAGAGAGAGAGAGAGAGAGAGAGAGAAGGTTTGATTAGTGATCCAAAGCAAAGAGATAACAACGATTGTATTGAGTAGCGACGAGAATCCGAAACGAAGCGTTACGAAATAATCTAGGTCCTAGATTCTAGGAAACAGACAATGAAAAAAAAAATGTAACTTTTTTCCCGATTCGATTTTCGATTTTGATTAATGCAAAATTAAGAGAATTTCATCATCAAACTTTTATGCTTTTCGTTTATTTGATTATCTCTTGCGAATTCGATGATGATGATGATGGTGTGCTATTGTTCGTTATCGTTCTTGTTCTGTTCATTGTTCGATCCATTTTTCGTTCGTTTGTTTGTTTGATTTCTTGTTACAAACTTGTCAAATTTTTGACATCAAGAAACATTATAACGAAATAGCTATGCCGACAATACCAACGACAACAACAACAACCAAAAAAAAAATACTAATTTTAAATTTCAAATTAGTTTTGTTCCAAAAAAAAAAAATTATCACACTTGGATCAAAAAAAAAAAAAATTGTTATTCGGTTTTTAAGCAAATTACATCCAGCTTCAGAAAGCGACACAATCTCTCGAAACACCAAGAATATTCCTTTCGACAAGATTGGGTTTGTATATTTCTCTCTCTCTCTCTCTCTCTCTCTTTTTGTTTATTTGAAGCTCTTGAGATTTCATTGTCGAAAGAATAGCGAATTCTTATGTCAATCGAAACAATGAGGTTTTTGGAGAAGTTCTTTCAATTTTTTTCCAATCTCTCTCTCTCTCTCTCGCTCTTAGTTTATTTTGTTTGACATTTTATCTTACTTATCAACACAAAGAATACAACGAAAAAAAAAATGAATGAATGAAAGAAATGAATCGAAAATTCCTCTTTGATTTTTCTTTCTTCGATTCGGTATTCGTTGATTTACTTCTATGTGTGGCAAAGTTTTTAGGCAAAACTCTTTCATATTATGTTGGTGGGTAGTGTGTTGAAAGGGATGGAGAAGAAAAAAAAATATTCGAGCTCATTCAATTCTCGATTCAATTTCATCCAATTACAGTAAAGTAAACAGATTCTTAGAAATAGAATTTTTTTTTTTTTGAAATTTTTAATTAAGAAACAAAATAATTAACAGCAACGAATAGGTTTTTTTTTTTAAAAAAAAAAAGAAAAAAAACATTTTTGTTTCTATTTTTAAATTCGTTTTTGTTTTGTTTTTCTTCGCAACAAAATTAACCTCAATTAAATCAGAATGACAAAAACAATTTGAAACCTCAACGCAAACAAAATGATCTATGTTTTTGGATCAAAATGATGTTGGAGAAGAAGTTTCGAAATTTCTACTATTTTTCGCTAGATTATTTCTTTATCAAATTACATCGATATTACCGATCGAATCCAAATTGGTCCGGAGATTTTTTTTTTTTGTCCTCATTCCTAGAGTTGCTGTTACACAACCATAAACTTTGGAACTTGATAGAGATTCGATCGGATTGGTTTGGATGATTTTTCTTTTTCGGATCGTTTCGATTCGAGGTAGTTTTGATTAGGTTAGAAAACCTAAGTCTTCTAGTCTCTTTTTTTTTCCTTCTAATCTAGCGAAAAAAAAAACAAAGAATCAGACTTTTGTTCCAACATTGAATGATTGGAGTAGGAAAGAAAAAATTGAAACTCAAAACAACCACTAGATGGTCGGCGGTTATAAAGGATGAGAATTAGTCGCGAAATAAAAATCAAAGATCGAGACCGAAAAAAAAAAAATAGGAAAACTGAGTAAGAAATTAGTTAGTATTTATATTCTCTGGGACAAAAAAAAAGGAGAATAGTTTTTTGTTTTCGAATGGATCAAAAAAAAAAAAAAAAAAAGACTAAGCAAACAGATCTTTAATAGGAAAAGAAGAAGAAGAAGAAATAAAATGCGGCTCAATATAAATGAGAGTCCATTAACGACAATTGATTCGTATTTTGATCTCGAAACGATCAAAATTGATCCAAACCGAAAGAGGGGCTGATGATGAAAAATAGAGCGATAAGATAGAACTTTGGTAGATAGACCAAAACTAATTTCTTCGCAAATCGACAAAATAATCGGCGAAGAAGAATAAGAAGAATCTCTTACGCGCAATCAATATCAAATGGTTCGTTTAAGAATCTCTCTCTCTCTCTCTCTCTCTCTCGTTCAGTTCTTGTTTTTATCCATCACAAAATGGCCGATCGACTATCGATGTCTTGATAATAACTATGATGATGATGATGATGGTGGTGGTGGTGATTAGATTTGGAGAGAATCAAATCGAATCGATCTGCTTAACGATTCTCTCAAAGATCTTCTCTTCGATTAAAAACACAGAGAGAGAGAGAGAAAATTAACAAAACAAAGATAGAAAGAAATGCATCGAAGCAAACTTATAGGAGATTAAAAAGAATATAAAGAGAGAGAGAGAGAGAGAGAGAGAGAGATACTCCAAACCAATCTTCTGGTTTAGCGAAATCAATGATGAGAATTAATCGGCAAAAAAAAATCAAAGAGTTTCTAGTATTATGAAAGCGAGACAATTATTATCATCAAAGGTGATGAAAATTTCCATCAACTTTTCGAGAGATAAAGAGAGAGAGAGAGAGAAAGAGCGAATTTAAATGTCTAATTTATGCAGCTATCAAATTGGATCCAGAATTTGAAGCAATCAGATCAATCATTATCATCAAGATGCTTCTAATCGAAAAAAATCAAAATCAATTGAATAGAAAACATTGGGAAGAAAATCGAATCGAAATCTCTAATCTTAATCGAAAGTCTCTAAAAGTTGGAACATTTTAGATTGAAACTTGGAACAAGAAACTAGAAACGAAACGAAATGCATCAAATTAATTCGGTTCGATCCAAAATCAATTTTCAGTTCTTTGATTTCTATATTTTTTCGAAACCTATCATCTAGATGGCGTTGTCGAAGCAAAACGCTAAATTTGAAATTACACAATCAAAAAAAAAAAAAAAAAGTCCGATTCACTTCGCAATGAAAATTGCGAATGCTTAGGCTCTAAGCCTTAGTGTTTGAGCCAAACCGATTATTTATTGCTGTTCGGTTGTTTCTATTAGAGCTATTTTTTTTCTCTCAAACGATGCTTGTTGAACGATCAAATTTTGTTATCGAATGAGAAGAGAGATTCAGTCCATCAAAGCGACTAAGAGAACAGATTTACGACAACACTTCCAAGAATGATTGTGACAATATTAGATTCTTAAATTTAGAGAGCAAACTCATGAGGAAATTCAAAACTTTCAAATCTGAATCTTGACGATAATGGACCGCATTTATCTTGTGGTTTTTTTCTCTTCAAATTTCTAGGAAGTTCATAGATTGATTTAGAATCTCTATGATGGCATCCATATGGAATGAGAGAAGTTTTCTCTTGAAACAGTGGTGATGTGAATTATGGTTGATGATGGAGCGTCTCTCATTTTCTCATTGGTAAGATATTTTTCTCGGAATCTAATCCCTAAATAATGAACTAATTTTCATCGATCGAGATAGAAAGAAGAATTGAATTTATTTGAAATTTTTCCATTTGGTTTTCTTAGAATTTAAAATTATTTTCTCTCCTACCAGAGCACATCATTTGCGAGCGATTTGTTTTCGATTTTTTTTTTTGCAATTTCAATCGAACGAATTGTGAAAATTTTCTCCACTTTTGCTTACTATCGCTTTTGATCGGAAGAAATGGGGGAAAATAGTTGCAATTTTAATTTTTTTTTTCGAAGACAGAGAGCGAAAAAAAAGAGTGGGAGAGGATCAAAAGATCAGAAAGAATCTTCAAATCATTTAATCATTACCGAGAATCGATTCATTATTCAAACACGATCCTCTTCTCCTAGAACTCCGAATATCGGAATCAAATCAATAACAGAACGAGAGAGAGACAGAGAGAGAGAGAGAGGAAGAAAAGAAAGTTTCAATTTTTTTTTAGATCCAATTCTACTTTGGTCCGATCGTTCTCTCTCTCTCTCTCTCTCTCTCTCTCTCTCTCTCTCTCTTTTTCTCTCTGATCTCTTAGAGATCACCAATCACTTCTAGGTCAAGTGAATCATCATTATTTTTCAATAATCCATCATTTTTATTCAATAGATTTTTTTTTTCTTATGAAAAAGTTTCCAAATTTCGATCCTAGAAGATCTTCAACTTTTCATCTGAAGTCCACTTTGTGTGCTCTCTCTCTTTCTCTCTCTCTCTCTCTCTTTTTCTCTGTCTATTGAAATCAAATTAAATTGAAATTTATTTATTCTCTTGTTTGTGATTAATTGATTTCGTATCGAAAGAAAAATGGAAAGAATTGAAGAGCTGTTGGAGAAAGAAAAGCTTAAAAAGTGTGGAATAATTTCAAAGTGGAGAAAAAAAAATCATCACACTCACACTGAGAGAGAGAGAGAGAGAAGATTCAGATGATTGTTCCAGGCTCTTAGATCAATACTTGAATCAGAGAATTCGATTTGGATCGAATCCATACACCACATCATCGAGATCGAGATCGAAATCAATTTTTCATCAAAACTTTCATTCATCGAAAGAGGTCCAATAAGAGAGAGAGAGAGAGAGAGAGAGAGAGAGAGAGTGAGCGAGAAGGCCCAAAAACCATAGCCCAAGAATAAATGACGATTTAATAGAAATAGTGTGAAATGTTTCAAATATCTTTCGACAAAAAAAAAAGAAAAAGAAAAAAGAAAACGAAAATCTTTGAAGAAGTCCACTTTCCACCGAATTGATGGTGATGGTCGATGGTCGATGATGGTCACGGTGGTCAATGTTTATTCAGTGAGAAACGAAAACTGAATTCATTCATTTTATCAATGCTTCAATGTGTAAATGATGTAATGATTCCGATCGAAGAGAAAATAAAAAAAAAATGATTAATCATTAATCATATTGATTCTCTCTCTCTCTCTCTCTCTCTCTCTCTCTCTCTCTCTCTCTCTCTCTCTCTCTCTGTGTACAAAGAAAAAAAAAACGGCACCCAAAACCTAAAAGTAATAAAGTTTAACGATGGACCTAATGATGATGATGATGATGATGACCAATAAAATGGACTTCGATAGCTAATAGTGTTGATTAGATACGATT